>JARQOD010006911.1:0-41014 GCA_033576555.1 Oophaga sylvatica | reverse complement strand
GGGGTTTGATGACAGGAGCCCCTTTAATCAAATAGGAGCCAGGATCTGATGATGACGGACCCCCAAATTAGCAATATAACCAATCATAAACACCCCTTACAAAAAGGACCAGGATCTGATAAAGACAGGACCCCATAGAAAAAATTAACCAGGACTGAGTGAGTGTACCCCGGTGTAAGGGGCACCCATCCCCTGGAAAGTGGGGAGAGATAGCAGTTCAATGCTCAAAAACCCCTTCACTAAATTAAACACTAACATACCCTTAGGTATTGTGATCGAGGGAGGGGGTTCATGAAATTTCTTTTGAGGATTAGACTTTCCTGTCTTGACAAGCAACGGGGGAGTCTAGCTTGACTTGGGGGGGGAAAGCAGTCCACTTGGCATCAATTTTCACAAGGGAGGCCAGAAGGCGAATAAATCACCTCAGCCGGGTCAAGCTGTACCTCACTTGGACATTGTAAAGAAAGAAGAGTTTATTTTGCCAGACTCTCAGTAATCTTCAGGCGGGAGCTGCCCTCTGAACCTTCACTGTCCTTAGACAGGAACTGAAAATTGGAACAAACCTCTTTCTTTATCAAGTTTTTCAAGTGAGGTCCGCCTACCAGGCGGTATCAATCTCGCCCCTTACGGCCTCCACTTCGAACCTGAAAAACCAAGCTGGACGCTTCCTCCCTCCAAGTCCCAGCTAGACCCACACGTCGCTCTGTCCGAAGACAAAAAGACTCCAATACCAACGAATCTACACTGACCACCCCCCAACGACCAAACCTACCCTAAGGGTAGCTATGTATATTAGTGAATGGGAAATAGAGCATTGAACTGCTACCCCACACACCCAGGTTTCTGCTGTCCTTCACACCAGGGGTACACAATGACAGGACCCCATTACAAATAGGACCCAAGGGGTCGATGATACGGAGCCCCATTACAATATAAAGCCGGATCTGATGATGATGGAGCCCCTTATCAATAAGGAGCCAGGGTCTGATGAGACTGGGGCCCCTTTGCAATATAGGAGCCCCACTGATAGAAGGGCCCCATTATCAAAAAGGAGCCAGGATCTGATATGACTGAGCCCCATTTTCAATATAGGGGCCAGGATCTGATGATGACTGGAGCCCCATTATCAATATAGGACCGGATCGATGTACAGACCCCCTTATCAAAATAGGAGCCAGATCTGATGATGAAAAATGACCCCCTTACAAAAAGGAGCCAGGATAGATATACTGGTGCCCCATTATCAATATAGGAGCCAGGATCTGAAACTGAGCCCCCAAACAATATAGGGGCCAGAATCGAATGACAGGGGCCCCATTACAAAAAGGAACCGGGGTCTGGATACAGGACCCATTACAATAAGGAGCAAATTTATGATGACAACCCCATTACAAATAGGAGCCAGGATCTGATGAGACGGAGCCCCATTATCAATATAGGAGCAAGGATCTATGAGACAGGACCCCCCCCATTAGCAATAAGGAGCAAGGATCTGATGATGACAAGAGCCCCTTTAGCAAAAGGACCAGGACTGATATGACGGAGCCCCATTATCAATAAAGGACGGGACTAGATCTGGACCCCCATTAGCAAAACGGGACCAGGGCTATATACAAAGCCCCATTATCAATATAGAGCCGGGGATCTATATTAATGAGCCCCATTACAATAAGAAGCCGGGATCGATGATGCTGGGCCCCATTAGCAATAAGAGTCAGGATCGATATGACAGACCCCATTCCCCTTGGAGCAGGATCTGATAACTGGAGCCCCATTAGCAATAAAAGGCCAAATCTATGTTTGAAGAACCCCATTAGCAATATAGGAGCCGGGACGATGTGACAGAACCCCATTACAAAGGACCAGGATCAATTTTAACTGGGCCCCTTAGCAATAAAGGATCCTGGGTCGAGAGACAAACCCCATTAGCAATAAGGAGCCGGGATCGATGATGACGGGACCCCTTCAAAATGGGAGCCAAACTATATGACAGGAGCCCCATTAGCAATAGGGGAGCCGGGATCTGATATGACGAACCCCATTACAAAAAGGGAAAAGCCAATCTGATAATAGTGAAGCCCCAAAGCAATATAGGAGCCAGGATCTAAGAGACGGAGCCCCATTAGCAATATAGGATCCGGGGTCGATGATGACGGGACCCCCCTTACAATATAGGAGCCAGGATCTGATGATGACGGGAGCCCCATTAAGCAATAAGGAGTCGGATCTGATAACTGGAGCCCCATTATCAAAAAGGGAGCCAGGATCGATGATGACTGGACCCCATTATCAAAAAGGGAGCGGGATCTGATGATGACGGGACCCCATTATCAATATGGAGCCGGATCTGATGATACTTGATGATGACGGAGCCCCATTATCAATATAGGACCGGGGACGATAAAGACTGGACCCCTTAGCAATATAAAACCAGGATCTGAGATGCTGGAGCCCCATTATCAATATAGGAGCCGGGATCAGATGACTGGACCCCCCATTAGCAATATAGGTGCAAGGATCTAGATGCTGGAGCCCCATTGCAAATAGGGCAGGATTGATATGACGGACCCCATTAGCAATAAGGACCAGGACTGATAAAGACGGGACCCCATTATAAAAAAGACCAGGATCTGATGAGACGGGCCCCATTAAAATATAGGACCAGGACTGATAGGCGGGCCCAAAATCAATATAGGACCAGGATCTATGATGATGAACCCCATATCAAATAGGACCCAGGATCAAAAAAGCTGGAGCCCCATTAGCAAAAAAACCCTTTGGGGTCTGATGATGACAGAGCCCCATTACAATATGGGAGCCAGGACGAGAACGGGAACCCCATTAGCAATATAAGCCGGATTGATGATGGGGGCCCCCCTTTTCAAATGGGACCGGTTTGAGGGCGGGACCCCAAATTACAATTTAACCAATCTGATGAAAAAACCCCCATACAATATGGGGCCCAAATTTAATTTAAACCCCTTATAAAATTTTGGAGGGGGATAAAAAATTGAAAAAAACCCCCCTTACAATATGGGCCGGGATCAAAAAACTACCCCTTTAAAAGCAATGGGGCCCTTTGGGGTCGAGAAAAACCCCCCCATTAAAATATAGATCCGGGACTAATAAACCCCCCCTTTTAAAAAAAGGCCCGGGATCGATGAACACCCCATTAAAAAAGGACCCAGATCATAACGGGAACCCATTACAAATGGGAGGGGGGATCTGATGAGATTTTCCCCCTTTCAAAAAGGAGCCAATCTAGAAAACCCCATAAAAATATGGGCCAGGATCTGATGGGGGGCCCCTTTGTGCCCCCCCGGTTTAAGGGGCACACGCATACCCGGAAAATTTGGGGGGTAACTTTTTAAGAAAAAAAAACCACCCCCATCACACACTAACCAACCCGGGGGTTTTTAAAAAGGCCCTATGAGATCCCCCAGGGGGGGGAGTTTTCTATTTTGGGGGAAGGGGGGAAACCCATCTTCTTTCATTCATGCATGTTTAGTCTTCAAAAGGGAAAAATTTACAGCGGGCCTTTTCCGTCCCTTCTAAAAAAGGGGTTTTTTCATACTCCCTGAAAAAAAATTTACGAGCACCTTTACAAGCTCGGGGAAAGGAAAGGGGGAAAACCTCATTCCCTGGGAAGGGGGGGACAAAACCAAACCCGGGGCAAAGGGCATAGGGAAAAGTCAAATCCCTTGGGTTTTTTTATCCTGCACATTGCACCTCACGGGGGGACCAAGCGCACAACCCGGGCATGGAAAAAAAACCCCAATTTTACCCCCCTTTTATTACAGAAAGCACCCTTATTTGGGGTTACGTAACGGGGTTTCGGGGGGGGGGGAACTTTAGCCCCTGCAAAAGGGAAAAACCACCCCTCTCAAAGGAAGACTCCGACCAAAAAACTCCGGGGGCATCCCTTTGGAGAAGCGGAAAATTGGAAACTCCTTTACTTTTTATCTTTTTTTTTGGAAAATTTTAAGGGGCCCAAACCCTTTTTTCACTTTTCCCCCAAAAAGACCCCCACCCCCACCTCCCCCCTCCTTATCACTACAATAAAAGGAGGAAAAACGCTGGAGGGGTTAACTATTTTTTTGATTCATCCCGCAAAAAACCCCCCATAACTATCGCCCTGGGGGAAACCCCCCCTTGGGGACCCACTCGGGGTTTCCCTCACCACCCCCCCAAATCACAACCGGGTTTTAGGATCAGAGAATTTCAGGGGCTCACAATTTATAAAAACCTCCCCCCAAATATCCCCCCCCAAATTACCCCTACCCCCGGGGCCCCAGGGGGGCCCCGCACCTTGACAACCCCGGCTTCCACCGGGCTCTGCCCCCCCCTTTCTCGGTAAACCAAAATTGTGGTGGGGGCAAGCCCAAATTTTTTGGCCGTCACAACGGGAGAAAACCGAAAAATTGCGACCCCTTTGCCCTGGGGGGTTTTTTTAAAAAACTTTTTGCTATTTTTCGCAAAAATCCCATTTTCCCCCAAAATTCCCCCTGGGCCGGGAAAGGGGGCGGGATTCGTTTGGCCCCCCTTCCAAAAAAAGCCTCCCTCTCAAAGTGCTTTTACAATAGCTTTTCCCCCCTCAGCAAAAAAGGTCCCCCCTTTTCCCCCTTTTCCCCCGAAGGGGGGGAACCCAAAACCCCGCCCCACAAAACCCGGGACGGCTCGGTAAAGAAAAGTCTTTTCGGGAAAAAAGGGAAGCAGGACGTTTTCACCCCGCGGGAAGGGGAAAGGGGGGGCCCCTTCCCCCCAAAACTCCACAAAACCCGGGAACCATCCGGGGCCTGCCCTGCAGAAATTTTTGGGGGGGAGAAAAAAGGGGGAAAAAAAGATTAAGAAGATTTTTTGGGCAAAAACCTCAAAAGAATCGAAAACCCCGGGCTACCCAGTGCAGGGGCGGTGGGCCCGGGGGTTTCTCTCCCCCGCGCCCCCCCCGGTTCGATTTTACCAAATTTTTCTCCCCCCCCAAAGGGGCGGGGGAAAACCGGGGCCCCCCCAAAAAACCCAACCCCGAACCAAACCGGGGGAAGGGGGGAAGAAAAAGGGTTTTAGGAAAAAAGCCTTTCCCGGGAACCCCCCCGGGCCAGGGGGGCCCCAGCAGAAAACGATCCCCTCGGGGCACCGGGGGGGTCCTTCCCCCCCTTCCAAAATCGGGGGGGAAAATGAAGGGCCCCGAAACTTCCCTACCCCGCCCAGGGGGAACGAGGGGCAGCGTCGCAAGAGGAACACGATCCGGCGGAAAGAACAACTCACGCAACCACAGGGGCACATCAGACCACGGGGAATAAAAAATTTTCCCCCGGGGAAAAAGTACCAAAGGGGAACCCGGGGGCCGGGGGGTGTGTGACCGATTCCCACCCGGGAAGGGGCGGGGCTTCATTAAAAACCGGGGCCCCCCGGGGGTTTTGGGGTCACCCGGGGACAAATCCCCCTACCTCAACCACCCGGGGGGCCCCAAATTTAAAGGGGGAACAAAAAAAACCAACAGGGCACGGGTAGAAGGGGGGCCCCCTTTTAAACCCCACAACTCCGGACCCCTCCCTAAGGGGGGAAACGTCACCTTTCCCAAACGAATCCCATTAAAAAACTACCCTGCAGGGGGCCGCCCCCCGGCATCCCCCGGGAAATAAACCCACATTTGGGACCCCCTCTGCATACTCTTCACCCCCTTGCCCCCCCAACACACCCAAACTTGCACCCATTCCACACGAAATCAGGGGTCACACGACTCGCGCACGAACTATTTCTATCAAAAAAAGTGGTTTTTTCGCAACGCAAAGCGCCCAAAAAGGGGAGAAACCCCCGGGCGGGCCCCAAGGGGGTTCCAAAAGGGGCGGCGACCCAAACCCTGATCGGGCACCCTATTTGTCAGGGGAAAAAAAGGGACACCCGGTCTTCCACCCCCGGGAAAAATGTAACAATGACAAAAAATTGGGGAAAATTTTCCCCCAGACTTTTTTCCGCACGAAAAGGGATTAAGTTTTTATAAAAAAAAATAGTTTTCACTGTTATGGGGGTTTAAAAATTTTAAAATACCCAAAAAATAAATCCCCCCGGGGGTAAGCAAAAAAAGAGTTTTCATTAAGGGTATTTTGGGGAAAGGGGTCCATATTTGCACCAAGTTTATGGGGAATACCTATTGAGTAAAAAAAATCTGAAAATGTAAATTTTTTTAAAATTTTTTAAAGGGGGATGCGGCTGGGGACTGACCAAACCCAAAAACTTTCCCTTAAAATATTCCAAGGGCATTTTTTTGGGTTTTTACAAAAAACCAAACCCTCAACTACCTCAAAAAAAAAACCCCTTTTGGGGGGCCCATGAGTGGGGCCCTGCATTCAATTCCGCAGCCCACCCGGACCCACTTTAATTTGGTGGGGTCCTTCACAAAAAATTTTTCATTTTTTTATATAAAAAATTCCCATTTAGTTTTTTTTGTATTTTTATATTTTTTAATCAACTTCAAGAAATCCTACCCCCCGGGGGGAAAAAGGGTTAAAATTTTTTTTTTAAAATGCAAAAAAAAAAATTTTTCCCCTTTATTTCACCCCCGGGGAGTGCTAAATTTTCCCGGGGGGAAAATTTTACCCAGGTGTAAGGGGCACACCAGAAACCGGGGGGAATGTGGGAGGGGAAACCGTTTTTGCCAAAAAACACACCCCAAACACCCCTTTAACCCACACCCATTTTTTAAAAAAAGGCAGGAAGCACCCAAAACCAGGGGGGGGGCTAGCCTGGACGGGGAAAAAAAGGCCCATCATCATTTCCCAGTGTGGATTTGGGGAAAGAGAATTAGCACAGCCCTTTCATCCCCTTTCCCCAAAAGGACGGGATTTCAGGACGTGCTCCAAATAAAATTACTGACCCTTTTAGCAAGCTCGGGAAGGAAAAAAAGGGGGGACTACCGCATTACCTGGAATTTGGAGGCTTATGCTACAACGCAAACACAAAGGAAATATGGAAAAATCAAAGTGCCTTAATTGGTTTCCCCCCGCACATTTCCCCGCACGGGGACCGAAGCCCCACTATAGCCCGGGCATATAAAAAAAACCGGGTTTTTTACGGCCCTTTGGGTTACAGAAAGAAACCCTTGGGGGGAACTAAGGGGTCGGGGGGGGGTTTTTTGATTTTCTGCAACAATAGGAACCAGCTCCCCCAAAAAAGGGGAAGACCCGACCACAAAACGCCGGGGGCAGTACAGTTTGGGAGAACTGGAAAATTGGTAAGGGGGGTTTTGCGGGTTGTACTCATCTTTTAAAAATTTAAGGACCCCAAAAACCCTTTTTTCACTTTTTCTCAAAGCAAAACCTCCCCCCGCCACCCCCCGGGGGACCGCCTTATCTCTGAAAAAAAAAAAGGGGTAGGGAAAACCCGGGGGAGGGTGTGAGAGATTTATTTTTGCACCCCTGAAAAACCCCCCCATAACTTCCCTGGGAAAGTCCCCCCGGGGGGGGACCCACATCTACCCCACCATCCCCTCAAGATCTACACACGCGGGTTTTAGTGATCAAGAACTACAGGGGGGCCCAAAACTGAAAAATATACCACCCCGAAAAAAACCCCCCCCAAAATTACCCTGCCCCCAGGGCCCAACCGACCCCCCTCCCGGGACAACCCCAGGGGCTTCCGGGCCGGGGCCCGATCCCCCCTTTCTTTTAAACCCCCAAATTTTGGGGTGCCCCAAACACTTTTCAAAAAGGGGGGCCCAAACTATGATGACTGGACCCCATTAAAATATGGGAGCCGGATCTAAGTTACGGGAGCCCCATTAGCAAAATAGGCCGGGTCGATGTTTATGGGCCCCATTAGCAAATAGACCCCAGATCTGTGATACGGAGCCCCTTATCAAACGGGGCCGGGAACTTGATACGGAGCCCCCCTTAAAAAAAGGGATCGGGGCTGATGATGACTGGAGCCCCATTATCAATATAGGAGCCAGGGTCTGATGATGACAGGAGCCCCATTATCAATATAGGAGCCAGGATCTGATGATGACTGGAGCCCCATTATCAATATAGTAGCCAGGATCTGATAATGACTGGAGCCCCATTATCAATATAGGAGCCAGGATCTGATGATGACAGGAGCCCCATTATCAATATAGGAGCCAGGATCAGATGATGACTGGAGCCCCATTAGCAATATAGGAGCCAGGATCTAATGATTACTGGAGCCGCATTAGCAATATAGGAGCCAGGATCTGATGATGACTGGAGCCCCATTAGCAATATAGGAGCCAGGATCTGATGATGACAGGAGCCCCATTAGCAATATAGGAGCCAGGATCTGATGATGAATGGAGCCCCATTAGCAATATAGGAGCCAGGATCTGATGATGACAGGAGCCCCATTAGCAATATAGGAGCCAGGATCTGATGATGACTGGAGCCCCATTAGCAATATAGGAGCCAGGATCTGATGATGACTGGAGCCCCATTAGCAATATAGGAGCCAGGATCTGATGATGACAGGAGCCCCATTATCAATATAGGAGCCAGGATCAGATGATGCCTGGATCCCCATTAGCAATATAGGAGCCAGGATCTGATGAGGACTGGAGCCCCATTAGCAATATAGGAGCCAGGATCTGATGATATCTGGAGCCCCATTATCAATATAGGAGCCAGGATCTGATGATGACTGGAGCCCCATTAGCAATATAGGAGCCAGGATCTGATGATGACTGGAGCCCCATTAGCAATATAGGAGCCAGGATCTGATGATGACAGTAGCCCCCATTATCAATATAGGAGCCAGGATCTGATGATGACTGGAGCCCCATTATCAATATAGGAGCCAGGATCTCATGATGACTGGAGCCCCATTAGCAATATAGGAGCCAGGATCTGATGATGACTGGAGCCCTATTATCAATATAGGAGCCAGGATCAGATGATGACTGGAGCCCCATTATCAATATAGGAGCCAGGATCTGATGATGACTGGAGCCCCATTAGCAATATAGGAGCCAGGATCTGATGAGGACTGGAGCCCCATTAGCAATATAGGAGCCAGGATCTGATGATGACAGGAGCCCCATTATCAATATAGGAGCCAGGATCTGATGATGACTGGAGCCCCATTAGCAGTATAGGAGCCAGGATCTAATGATTACTGGAGCCCCATTAGCAATATAGGAGCCAGGATCTGATGATGACAGGAGCCCCATTTGCAATATAGGAGCCAGGATCTGATGATGACTGGAGCCCCAGTAGCAATATAGGATCCTGGGTCTGATGATGACAGGAGCCCCATTAGCAATATAGGAGCCAGGATCTGATGATGACTGGAGCCCCATTAGCAATATAGGAGCCAGGATCTGATGATGACTGGAGCCCCAATAGCAATATAGGAGCCAGGATCTGATGATGACTGGAGCCCATTATCAATATAGGAGCCAGGATCTGATGATGACTGGAGCCCCATTATCAATATAGGAGCCAGGATCTGATGATGACTGGAGCCCCATTATCAGTATAGGAGCCAGGATCTGATGATGACTGGAGCCCCATTATCAATATAGGAGCCAGGATCTGATGATGACTGGAGCCCCATTAGCAATATAGGAGCCAGGATCTGATGATGACAGTAGCCCCCATTATCAATATAGGAGCCAGGATCTGATGATGACTGGAGCCCCATTAGCAATATAGGAGCCAGGATCTGATGATGACTGGAGCCCCATTAGCAATATAGGAGCCAGGATCTGATGATGACTGGAGCCCTATTATCAATATAGGAGCCAGGATCAGATGATGACTGGAGCCCCATTATCAATATAGGAGCCAGGATCTGATGATGACTGGAGCCCCATTAGCAATATAGGAGCCAGGATCTGATGAGGACTGGAGCCCCATTAGCAATATAGGAGCCAGGATCTGATGATGACAGGAGCCCCATTATCAATATAGGAGCCAGGATCTGATGATGACTGGAGCCCCATTAGCAGTATAGGAGCCAGGATCTAATGATTACTGGAGCCCCATTAGCAATATAGGAGCCAGGATCTGATGATGACAGGAGCCCCATTTGCAATATAGGAGCCAGGATCTGATGATGACTGGAGCCCCATTAGCAATATAGGATCCTGGGTCTGATGATGACAGGAGCCCCATTAGCAATATAGGAGCCAGGATCTGATGATGACTGGAGCCCCATTAGCAATATAGGAGCCAGGATCTGATGATGACTGGAGCCCCAGTAGCAATATAGGTGCCAGGATCTGATGATGACTGGAGCCCATTATCAATATAGGAGCCAGGATCTGATGATGACTGGAGCCCCATTATCAATATAGGAGCCAGGATCTGATGATGACTGGAGCCCCATTATCAGTATAGGAGCCAGGATCTGATGATGACTGGAGCCCCATTATCAATATAGGAGCCAGGATCTGATAATGACTGGAGCCCCATTATCAATATAGGAGCCAGGATCTGATGATGACAGGAGCCCCATTATCAATATAGGAGCCAGGATCAGATGATGACTGGAGCCCATTAGCAATATAGGAGCCAAGATCTGATGAGGACTGGAGCCCATTATCAATATAGGAGCCAGGGTCTGATGATGACTGGAGCCCCATTAGCAATATAGGAGCCAGGATCTGATGATGACTGGAGCCTCATTATCAATATAGGAGCCCGGATCTGATGATGACAGGAGCCCCATTATCAATATAAGAGCCAGGATCTGATGATGACAGGAGCCCCATTAGCAATATGGGAGCCAGGATCTGATGATGACAGGTGCCCCATTATCAATATAGGAGCCAGGATCTGATGATGACAGGAGCCCCATTATCAATATAGGAGCCAGGATCTGATGATGACTGGTGCCGCATTAGCAATATAGGAGCCAGGGTCTGATGATGACAGGAGCCCCATTATCAATATAGGAGCCCGACTCTGATGATGACAGGAGCCCCCATTATCAATATAGGAGCCAGGTCTGATGATGACTGGAGCCCATTATCAATATAGGAGCCAGGATCTGATGATGACTGGAGCCCCATTAGCAATATAGGAGCAAGGATCTGATGATGACAGGAGCCCCATTATCAATATAGGAGCCAGGATCTGATGATGACAGGAGCCCATTATCAATATAGGAGCCAGGATCTGATGATGACTGGAGCCCCCATTATCAATATGGGAGCCAGGATCTGATGATGAAAGGAGCCCCATTATCAATATAGGTGCCAGGATCTGATGATGACTGGAGCCCCATTATCAATATAGGAACCAGGATCTGATGATGACTGGAGCCCCATTATCAATATAGGAGCCCGGATCTGATGATGACAGGAACCCCATTAGCAATATAGGAGCCAGGATCTGATGATGACTGGAGCCCCATTAGCAATATAGGAGCCAGGATCTGATGATGACTGGAGCCCATTATCAATATAGGAGCCAGGGTCTGATGATGATTGGAGCCCCATTAGCAATATAGGAGCCAGGATCTGATGATGACTGGAGCCCCATTAGCAATATAGGAGCCAGGATCTGATGATGACAGGAGCCCCTTTAGCAATATAGGAGCCAGGATCTGATGATGCCTGGAGCCCCATTAGCAATATAGGAGCCAGGATCTGATGATGAATGGAGCCCCATTAGCAATATAGGAGCCAGGATCTGATGATGACTGGAGCCCCATTAGCAATATAGGAGCCAGGATCTGATGATGACTGAAGCCCCATTATCAATATAGGAGCCAGGATCTGATGATGACTGGAGCCCCATTAGCAATATAGGAGCCAGGGTCTGATGATGATTGGAACCCCATTATCAATATAGGAGCCAGGATCTGATGATGATAGGAGCCCCATTATCAATATAGGAGCCAGGATCTGATGATGACTGGAACCCCATTATCAATATAGGAGCCAGGATCTGATGATGACAGGAGCCCCATTATCAATATAGGAGCCAGGATCATATGATGACTGGAGCCCCATTAGCAATATAAGAGCCAGGATCAGATGATGACAGGAGCCCCATTAGCAATATAGGAGCCAGGATCTGATGATGACAAGAGCCCCATTAGCAATATAAGAGCAAGGATCTGATGATGACAAGAGCCCCATTAGCAATATAAGAGCAAGGATCTGATGATGACTGGAGCCCCATTATCAATATAGGAGCCAAGATCTGATGATGACTGGAGCCCCATTAGCAATATAGGAGCCAGGATCTGATGATGACTGGAGCCCCATTAGCAATATAGGAGCCAGGATCTGATGATGACTGGAGCCCCATTAGCAATATAGGAGCCAGGATCTGATGATGACAGGAGCCCCATTATCAATATAGGAGCCAGGATCTGATGATGACAGGAGCCCCATTATCAATATACAGGTCCTTCTCAAAAAATTAGCATATAGTGCTAAATTTCATTATTTTCCATAATGTAATGATTACAATTAAACTTTCATATATTTTAGATTCATTACACACCAACTGAAATTTGTCAGGTCTTTTATTGTTTTAATACTGATGATTTTGGCATACAACTCCTGATAACACAAAAAACCTGTCTCAAAAAATTAACATATTTCAACCGTCCAATAAAATAAAAGTGTTTTTTAAAAACAAACAAAAAAAACATGAAATAATAAAGTTCAGTTATGCACTCAATACTTGGTCGGGAATCCTTTTGCAGAAATGACTGCTTCAATGCGGCGTGGCATGGAGGCAATCAGCCTGTGACACTGCTGAGGTGTTATGGAGGCCCAGGATGCTTCGATAGCGGCCTTAAGCTCATCCAGAGTGTTGGGTCTTGCGTCTCTCAACTTTCTCTTCACAATATCCCACAGATTCTCTATGAGGTTCAGGTCAGGAGAGTTGGCAGGCCAATTGAGCACAGTAATACCATGGTCAGTAAACCATTTACCAGTGGTTTTGGCACTGTGAGCAGGTGCCAGGTCGTGCTGAAAAATGAAATCTTCATCTCCATAAAGCATTTCAGCAGATGGAAGCATAAAGTGCTCCAAAATCTCCTGATAGCTAGCTGCATTGACCATGCCCTTGATGAAACACAGTGGACCAACATCAGCAGCTGACATGGCACCCCACACCATCACTGACTGTGGGTACTTGACACTGGACTTCAGGCATTTTGGCATTTCCTTCTCCCCAGTCTTCCTCCAGACTCTGGCACCTTGATTTCCGAATAACATGCAAAATTTGCTTTCATCAGAAAAAAGTACTTGGGACCACTTAGCAACAGTCCAGTGCTGCTTCTCTGTAGCCCATGTCAGGCGCTTCTGCCGCTGTTTATGGTTCAAAAGTGGCTTTACCTGGGGAATGCGGCACCTATAGCCCATTTCCTGCACACTCCTGTGCACGGTGGCTCTGGATGTTTCTACACCTGACTCAGTCCACTGCTTCCTCAGGTCCCCCAAGGTCTGGAATCGGTCTTTCTCCACAATCTTCCTCAGGGTCCGGTCACCTCTTCTCGTTGTACAGCGTTTTCTGCCACATTGTTTCCTTCCAACAGACTTCCCATTGAGGTGCCTTGATACAGCACTCTGGGAACAGCCTATTTGTTGAGAAATTTCTTTCTGGGTCTTACCATCTTGCTTGAGGGTGTCAATGATGGCCTTCTTGACATCAGTCAGGTCGTTAGTCTTACCCATGATGGGGGTTTTGAGTAATGAACCAGGCAGGGAGTTTTTAAAAGCCTCAGGAATCTTTTGCATGTGTTTAGAGTTAATTAGTTGATTCAGAAGATTAGGGTAATAGGTCGTTTAGAGAACCTTTTCTTGATATGCTAATTTTTTGAGATAGGTTTTTTGTGTTATCAGGAGTTGTATGCCAAAATCATCAGTATTAAAAAAATAAAAGATCTGACAAATTTCAGTTGGTGTGTAATGAATCTAAAATATATGAAAGTTTAATTGTAATCATTACATTATGGAAAATAATGAAATTTAGCACTATATGCTAATTTTTTGAGAAGGACCTGTAGGAGCCAGGATCAGATGATGACTGGAGCCCCATTAGCAATATAAGAGCCAGATCTGATGATGACAGGAGCCCCATTATCAATATAGGAGCCAGGATCTAATGATGACAGGAGCCCCATTATCAATATAGGAGCAAGGATCTGATGATGACAGGAGCCCCATTAGCAATATAGGAGCCAGGATCTGATGATGACTGGAGCCCCATTAGCAATATAGGAGCCAGGATCTGATGATGACAAGAGCCCCATTAGCAATATAAGAGCAAGGATTTGATGATGACTGGAGCCCCATTATCAATATAGGAGCCAGGGTCTGATGATGACAGGAGCCCCATTATCAGTATAGGAGCCAGGATCTGATGATGACTGGAGCCCCATTAGCAATATAAGAGCAAGGATCTGATGATGACTGGAGCCCCATTATCAATATAGGAGCCAGGGTCTGATGATGACAGGAGCCCCATTATCAGTATAGGAGCCAGGATCTGATGATGACTGGAGCCCCATTATCAGTATAGGAACCAGGATCTGATGATGACTGGAGCCCCAATATCAATAAAGGAGCCAGGATCTGATGATGACTGGTGCCCCATTAGCAATATAGGAGCCAGCGTCTGATGATGACTGGAGCCCCATTAGCAATATAGGAGCCAGGGTCTGATGATGACTGGAGCCCCATTAGCAATATAGGAGCCAGGATCTGATGATGACTGGAGCCCATTATCAATATAGGAGCCAGGGTCTGATGATGATTGGAGCCCCATTAGCAATATAGGAGCCAGGATCTGATGATGACTGGAGCCTCATTATCAATATAGGAGCCCGGATCTGATGATGACAGGAGCCCTATTATCAATATAGGAGCCAGGATCTGATGATGACTGGAGCCCCATTAGCAATATAGGAGCCAGGGTCTGATGATGACAGGAGCCCCATTATCAATATAAGAGCCAGGATCTGATGATGACAGGAGCCCCATTAGCAATATGGGAGCCAGGATCTGATGATGACAGGAGCCCCATTATCAATATAGGAGCCAGGATCTGATGATGACAGGAGCCCCATTATCAATATAGGAGCCAGGATCAGATGATGACTGGAGCCCCATGAGCAATATAAGAGCCAGGATCTGATGATGACAGGAGCCCCATTAGCAATATAGGAGCCAGGATCTGATGATGACAGGAGCCCCATTAGCAATATAGGAGCCAGGATCAGATGATGACTGGAGCCCCATTAGCAATATAAGAGCCAGGATCTGATGATGACAGGAGCCCCATTAGCAATATAGGAGCCAGGATCTGATGATGACAGGAGCCACATTAGCAATATAGGAGCCAGGATCTGATGATGACTGGAGCCCCATTATCAATATAGGAGCCAGGATCAGATGATGACTGGAGCCCCATTAGCAATATAAGAGCCAGGATCTGATGATGACAGGAGCCCCATTAGCAATATAGGAGCCAGGATCGATGAGGACTGGAGCCCCATTAGCAATATAGGAGCCAGGATCTGATGATGACAGGAGCCCCATTAGCAATATAGGAGCCAGGATCTGATGATGACAGGAGCCCCATTAGCAATATAGGAGCCAGGATCATGATGATGACTGGAGCCCCATTAGCAATATAAGAGCCAGGATCTGATGATGACAGGAGCCCCATTATCAATATAGGAGCCAGGATCGATGAGGACTGGAGCCCCATTAGCAATATAGGAGCCAGGATCTGATGATGACTGGAGCCCCATTATCAATATAGGAGCCAGGATCTGATGATGACTGGAGCCCCATTAGCAATATAGGAGCCAGGATCTGATGATGACTGGAGCCCCATTATCAATATAGGAGCCAGGATCTGATGATGACAGGAGCCCCATTATCAATATAGGAGCCAGGATCTGATGATGACTGGAGCCCCATTAGCAATATAGGAGCCAGGATCTGATGATGACAGGAGCCCATTATCAATATAGGAGCCAGGATCTGATGATGACAGGAGCCCCATTAGCAATATAGGAGCCAGGATCTGATGATGACTGGAGCCCCATTATCAATATAAGAGCCAGGATCTGATGATGACAGGAGCCCCATTAGCAATATAGGAGCCAGGATCTGATGATGACAGGAGCCCCATTAGCAATATAGGAGCCAGGATCTGATGATGACAGGAGCCCCATTATCAATATAGGAGCCAGGATCGATGATGACTGGAGCCCCATTAGCAATTAGAGCCAGGATCGATGATGACAGGAGGCCCCATTAGCAATATAGGAGCCAGGATCTGATGATGACAGGAGCCCCATTAGCAATATAGGAGCCAGGATCTGATGATGACAGGAGCCCCATTAGCAATATAGGAGCCAGGATCTGATGATGACAGGAGCCCCATTAGCAATATAGGAGCCAGGATCGATGATGACGGAGCCCCATTAGCAATATAGGAGCCAGGATCTGATGATGACAGGAGCCCCATTACAATATAGGAGCCAGGATCTGATGATGACTGGAGCCCCATTAGCAATATAGGAGCCAGGATCTGATGATGACAGGAGCCCCATTATCAATATAGGAGCCAGGATCTGATGATGACTGGAGCCCCATTAGCAATATAGAGCCAGGATCTGATGATGACGGAGCCCCATTAGCAATATAGGAGCCAGGATCTGATGATGACTGGAGCCCATTATCAATATAGGAGCCAGGATCTGATGATGACATGGAGCCCCATTAGCAATATAGAGAGCCAGGATCTGATGATGACTGGAGCCCCATTACAATATAGGAGCCAGGATCTGATGATGACTGGAGCCCCATTAGCAATATAGGAGCAAGGATCTGATGATGACAGGAGCCCCATTATCAATATAGGAGCCAGGATCTGATGATGACTGGAGCCCAATTAGCAATATAGGAGCCAGGATCTGATGATGACAGGAGCCCCATTATCAATATAGGAGCCCGGATCTGATGATGACTGGAGCCCAATTAGCAATATAGGAGCCAGGATCTGAGATGACTGGAGCCCATAGCATATAGGAGCAGGATTGATGACTGGAGCCCCATTATCAATATAGGAGCCAGGATCTGATGATGACTGGAGCCCCATTATCAATATAGAGCAGGATCTGATGATGACCAGGAGCCCCATTATCAATATAGGAGCCAGGATCTGATGATGACAGGAGCCCCATTAGCAATATAGGAGCCAGGATCTGATGATGACTGGAGCCCCATTATCAATATAGGAGCCAGGATCTCATGATGATTGGAGCCCCATTAGCAATATAGGAGCCAGGATCTGATAATGATTGGAGCCCCATTACCAATATAGGAGCCAGGATCTGATGATGACAGGAGCCCCATTATCAGTATAGGAGCCAGGATCTCATGATGATTGGAGCCCCATTACAATATAGGAGCCAGGATCTGATGATGACAGGAGCCCCATTAGCAATATAGGAGCCAGGATCTGATAATGATTGGAGCCCCATTAGCAATATAGGAGCCAGGATCTGATGATGGCTGGTGCCCCATTATCAATATAGGAGCCAGGATCTGATGATGACTGGAGCCCCATTAGCAATATAGGAGCCAGGATCTGATGATGACAGGAGCCCCATTATCAATATAGGAGCCCGGATCTGATGATGACTGGAGCCCATTAGCAATATAGGAGCCAGGATCTGATGATGACTGGAGCCCCATTAGGAATATAGGAGCCAGGATCTGATGTTGACTGGAGCCCATTAGCAATATAGGAGCCAGGATCTGATGATGACTGGAGCCCCATTTCAAATATAGGAGCCAGGATCTGATGATGACTGGAGCCCCATTAGCAATATAGGAGTCAGGATCTGATGATGACAGGAGCCCCATTTTCAATATAAGAGCCAGGATCTGATGATGACAGGAGCCCCATTATCAATATAAGAGGCAGGATCTGATGATGACAGGAGCCCCATTAGCAATATAGGAGCCAGGATCTGATGATGACAGGAGCCCCATTATCAATATAGGAGCCAGGATCTGATGATGACAGGAGCCCCATTATCAATATAGAAGCCAGGATCTGATGATGACTGGAGCCCTATTATCAATATAGTAGCCAGGATCTGATGATGACTGGAGCCCCATTAGCAATATAGGAGTGTTAAATATTAATTATTGGTTATGGATTTATTCTTTATACACTCAATTCTGTACCAAGCACATTAACGTTCGCTGGCATACACATGCTATTTTTGTATGGTAAAGTGTCATAGAGACCACGTGATCTAAGGGACTTATATAAAATGGCTACACGGAGGGAGGGGGGCTCTTGCTCGCTCACTCTCTCCACAGACACATGAGACAAGGACTATGATGAATGAACAGCCAGCTGCCATGTAACCACGTGTTGTTTCTCGGAGACGCTCCTGACAGAGACAGAATGTCATTTTGCCATTCAGGACACCAAGGAAAGATGTGTACAAGTTTTGCTATGGACAAATGGACAATCTCTACGTAACTATTTCACTCATTTTATGTTTTCCTGTAATGATGTTTTTTTGATGGACAGTCCAATAAACCACTACATTTTTTTTATAAGAAACGTGACATTTTCTTTAAAGATAAACGAAAAAAGATTGGTTTGGTACCGTGTTAGCCAGTAGAAAAAAACATATAGAGTGCTTTCAGTGGGAGAAGCAAAATAGGAATCTTGTGAGTATGATACCTTTTAATGGCTAACAAAATATAGTTTAAGATCTTAGAGGGCGAGCTTTCAAGACTGCTTACGTCTCTTCATCAGGCTGGTATAGCAAAATATTTGAAGAAACCAAATTATATACAGTGAAAAGCAAAGGCATGGTGTGATACATGGACATTTAGATAAACAAACACTGAAATAAACAAACACTGAGCTTAAAGAGAGAATCCTTAATTAGGTAAGATTAGATAAGTGGTGTGAAAGTTTCATGGACCCCATATGCATGTGAGATCAAAGGACTGATGGTGTCTCCATTGTTTTTGGAGGAAGTTGCTCAGATTTGGTAATGCGACATGAAACCTCCTGACAAATTGAGTCCTGTGTGAATAGAATCAAAGATGTTAACCCCTTAACGACCGCCGATACGCCTTTTAACGGCGGTCATTAAGGGTACTTAAACCACAGCGCCGTTAATTAACGGCGCTGTGGAAAAAGTGAATAGCGCCCCCCAGAGGCGCATTTTCTCCGGGGTCTCGGCTACCGGGGGTAGCCGAGACCCCAGAGAACATGAATCGGGTCGGTTTTTACCGACACCGATGTTGCGATCGCCGTTATTAATCCTATAACGGCGACCGCAACAAAAAACAAAAAAAAAAGTTGTGCCATTTAATTTCTCTGTCCTCTGATGTCATCGGACATCAGAGGACAGAGAAAAAGGGTCCCCAGGACCCCCATGTGGCCCCCAATAAGATCCATGTGGCCCCCGGGCCCTCCGGTGTCCCCCGGTGCCGGCGCCGTTAAGACAATGGCGGGCGCATGCCCAGTGCGCCCGCCGCTATGTGCCGCTGTGCTGGTGGGGGGATGTGCAAATATTCTCTGGGGTCTCGGCTACCGGGGGTAGCCGAGACCCCAGAGAACATGTTCCGGGTCGGTATTCACCGATCCCGGTGTTGCGATCGCGGCTATGCAAGCATAGCCGCGATCGCAAAAAAAAAAAAATGATTTCTCTCCCCTCTGATGTGATCGCACATCAGAGGGGAGAAGATGAAGGTCCCCCGGTCCCCCGATCGCCCCCCCGTATACTTACCGGTGTCCTCCGTCCTCCCGCAGGCCCCAGGATCCCGGCTTCTTCTCCCTGCAAAACAAAAATGGCGGGCGCATGCGCAGTGCGCCCGCCGATCTGCTTTGGCGGCAGATTCAAATTTTTTTTCATTCATTCTCATAAAAGTACATTTTGATCACTGTGATAAACTATCACAGTGATCAAAATAAAAAAAACAGTACATAACCCCCCCATTTATCACCCCCTTAGTTAGGGACATATAATAAAAAGTAGAAATTATATTTATTTTCATTTTTCTGTTAGGGTTAGGGTTATAATTAGGGTTAGGGTTATAATTAGGGTTAAGGTTATAATTAGGGTTAGGGTTAGCATTAGGCTGGTTTCACACATCCGGTGTGCGCCTGACGGCGCCCCCGGCATTTAGCCGCAGCGCCGCATCAGAAAATCTCATGCGCCGCATGCGTTTTTTTGCATTGACTTGCATTAGCGCCGGATGGCGCCGCATGTCAATGCGTTGCATGCAGTTTTGTCCGGATGCGGCGCAAATGTACATTGCGGCGGCCGGACAAAACGCTGCATGTAACGTTTTTTTGTTTTTGCCGGATGGTTTCTGATGTCTCCGGGCATCAGAAACCATCCGGCAAAAAACCGCATGCGGCCGCCGGCGGCGCATCAGGTTTTCTGATGCGGCGCTGCGGCAAAATGCCGGGGGCGCCGACAGGCGCCCGCTGGAAGTGTGAAAGCAGCCTTAGGGTAAGGGTTATAATTAGCGTTAGGGTTAGGCTGGGTTCATACTGCGTTATGGCAGTCCGTTAGACGGACTGCGTTACACCGCGGTATAACGCGGTGTAACGCAGTCCGTTAACGCTGCCATTCACCCCCATTTGAGGGCGCATCGCGACGCATGCCGTAAAGCGGCATGCGTTTGCGACGTGCCATCATTCAGTGACGGAGCCTCGGACGCGGGCTGCAGCGTTTGGGCTCCGTCACCGCTAGCGCAGATGAATCATCTGCTGATTCCTCTGCGCTAGCGGGTATAGCATAATGCGATCGCGTTATGCTATACCATTACCAGCCCGTAAACGCTATGTGTTGAACGGGCTGGTAAAACGCAAAATGAACCTAGCCTTAGGGTTAGGGTTATAATTAGGGTTAGAATTAGGGTTAGGGTTACAATTAGGGTTAGGGTTATAATTAAGGTTATAATTAAGGTTAGGGTTACAATTAGGGTTGGAATTAGGGTTGGGATTAGGTTGGGATTAGGGTTAGGGGTGTGTTGGGATTAGGGTTGGAGCTAGAATTGAGGGATTTCCACTATTTAGGCACATCAGGGGGTCTCCAAACACGATGTGGCGTTCAAAAAGTCAAATGGCGCTCCCTCCCTTCCGAGCCCTGCCGTGCGCCAAAACAGTGGTTTACCCCAACATATGGGGTATCAGCGTACTCAGGACAAATTGCACACCAATTTTGGGGTTCTAATTTCTCCGATTACCCTTGGGAAAATAAAAAATAGCTGGCTAAAAAAATCATTTTTGAGAAAAAAATGATTTTTCATTTTCACGTCTCTGCGTTTATAAATTTCTGTGAAGCACTAGGGGTTCAAAGTGCTCACCACACATCTAGATAAGCTCCTTAAGGGGTCTAGTTTCCAAAATGGGGTCACTTGTGGGGGGTTTCCACTGTTTAGGCTCATCTGGGGCACTGCAAACGGAACATGACCCCCACCAACGTCTGCATTCCAAAACGTTATTACTTCCTTTCCAAGCCCTGCTGTGCGCCAAAACAGTTCCCCCCCCACATATTTGGTATCAGCGTACTCAGGACAAATTGGACAACAACTTTTGGGGTCCAATTTCCTTGTGAAAAATCAAAAATTTGGGACTAAAAAATCATTTTTGTGGAAAATTGATTTTTTTTTTTTCACACCCAGGCATTATAAACTTTTGTGAAACACTTGGAGGTTCAAAGTGCTCACCACAGATCTAGATAAGTTCCTTATGGGGTCTAGTTTCCAAAATGGGGTCACTTGTGGGGGTTTTCCACTGTTTAGGCTCATCTGGGGCACTGCAAACGGAACATGACCCCCACCAACGTCTGCATTCCAAAACGTTATTACTTCCTTTCCAAGCCCTGCTGTGCGCCAAAACAGTTTCCCCCCCCCACATATTTGGTATCAGCGTACTCAGGACAAATTGGACAACAACTTTTGGGTCCAATTTCCTTGTGAAAAATCAAAAATTTGGGACTAAAAAATCATTTTTGTGGAAAATTGTTTTTTTTTTTTTTTCACACCCAGGCATTATAAACTTTTGTGAAACACTTGGGGGTTCAAAGTGCTCACAGCGGATCTAGATAAGTTCCATAGGTGGTCTAGTTTCCAAAATGGTGTTACTTGTGGGGGTTTCCACTGTTTAGGCGCATCAGGGCTCTCCAAACGCGACATGGTGTCCAATCTCAATTCCAGCCAATTTTGGTTTGAAAAAGTCAAACGGTGCTGCTTCCATTCCAAGCCCTGCCGTGCGCCCAAACAGTGGTCCCCCCCCATATATGGGGTATCAGCATACTCAGGACAAATTGTACAACAACTTTTGTTGTCCAATTTCTCCTGTTACCCTTGTGAAAATAAAAAATTGGGGACTAAACGATCAGGTTTGTGGAAAAAATATGATTTTTTATTTTCACGCCCGGGCGTTATAAACTTCTGTGAAGCACTTGGGCTTCAAAGTGCTCACCACACATCTAGATAAGTTCCTTAGGGGGTCTAGTTTCCAAAATGGGGTCACTTGTGGGGGTTTCCACTGTTTAGACACATCAGGGCCTCTACAAATGCGACATGGCGTCCAGCCAATTCCGCGTTGAAAAAGTCAAACGGAGCTCCTTCCCTTGCGACCTCTGCCGTGCGCCCAAAAAGTGGTTTACCCCAACATATGGGGTATCGGCATGCTCAGGACAAATTGCACAAAAACTTTTGGGGTCTTGTTACCCTTGGGAAAATAAAAATTGGGGTGAAAAGATCATTTTTGTGGAAAAAATATGATTTTTTATTTTCACGGCTCTACGTTATAAACTTGTGTGAATCACTTGGAGGTTCAAAGTGCTCACCACACATCTAGATAAGTTCCTTAGGGGGTCTAGTTTCCAAAATGGGGTCACTTGTTGGGGTTTCCACTGTTTAGGCACATCAGGGGCTCTCTAAACGCGACATGGCATCCAGCCAATTCTGCGTTGAAAAAGTCAAACAGCGCTCCTTCCCTTGCGACCTCTGCCGTGCGCCCAAAAAGTGGTTTACCCCCACATATGGGGTATCAGCATGCTCAGGACAAATTGCACAAAAACTTTTGCGGTCTTATTACCCTTGGGAAATTAAAAATTGGGGTGAAAAGATCATTTTTGTGGAAAAAAATTTTTTTTTTTTTTCACGGCTCTAGGTTATAAACTTGTGTGAAGCACTTGGAGGTTCAAAGTTCTCACCACACATCTAGATAAGTTCCTTAAGGGGTCTTGTATCCAAAATGGGGTCACTTGTGGGTGTTTCCACTGTTTAGGCACATCAGGGGCTATCTAAACGCGACATGGCATTCAGCCAATTCTGCGTTGAAAAAGTCAAACGGCGCTCCTTCCCTTGCGACCTCTGCCACGCGCCCAAAAAGTGGTTTACCCCCACATATGGGGTATCAAAGTATTCAGAAGAAATTGCACAACAAATTTTGTAGTTCATTTTTTCTTTTAACACTTGTGAAAATAAAAAAACTTGGTTCCGAAGTAAAGCTTTTGCAAAAAAAGTTAAATGTCAATTTTTTCCTTCCACATTGCTTCAGCTCCTGTGAAGCACTTGAAGGTTAATAAACTTCTTGAATGTGGTTTTGAGCACCTTGAGGGGTGCAGTTTTTAGAATGGTGTCACTTTTGGGTATTTTCTATCATATAGACCCCTCAAAGTGACTTCAAATGTGATGTGGTCCCTAAAAAAAATGGTGTTGTAAAAATGAGAAATCGCTGGTCAACTTTTAACCCTTATAACTTCGTAACAAAAAAAAATTTTGGTCCCAAAATTGTGCTGATGTAAAGCAGACATGTGGGAAATGTTATTTATTAAGAAATTTGTGTGACATATCTCTCTGATTTAAGGCATAAAAATTTAAAGTTTGAAAATTGTTAAATTTTCAAAATTTTCGCCATATTTCCATTTTTTTCATAAATAAACACAAGTCATATCAAAGAAATTTTACCACTAACGTGAAGTACAATATGTCACGAAAAAACAATCTCAGAATCAGCGGGATTCGTTAAAGCGTTCCAGAGTTATAACCTCATAAAGTGACAGTGGTCAGAATTGTAAAAATTGGCCCGGTCATTAAGCTGCAAAATGGCTCTGTCCTTAAGGGGTTAATGAATTTGCTTTCCCAAACTCTGCGATGGTTTTGCGATTGGAAATTGCCTCTTAGAATGAAAATTTTCATATTGTCTATGTTGTGTCCTGGACCACAGAAATGTTTAGCCACTGGTAGATGGGTTTTTTTGTCTGTAATCGTATGATGATGAGACCTCATCCTTGCTCTCAGTCTCTGTTCTGTTTCTCCAACATAGAGGCCACCCACAGGACATATATTGCATAGAATTAAATATACCACATTAGAGGAGGAACATGTGAATGTCCCGGGGATCTTATAGTTTTGCTGTGTGTTGGGGATTTGGATCTTGTCGCTGGTTTCTATATGACTGCAAGTTTTGCATCTTCTCCCATTGCAAGGATATGTCCCTCTTGGTGAATCTGAGGGCATTGAACTTCGGATCATGATGTTTCTTAAATTTGGAGGTTGCCTGTAACACAGCAAGGGGGGTCTTTGAATAATATTTTTAACTGGTCGTCCTTGTGTAGTATATGGTGAAGTTTTTTAGCCGTTTAGCTGAGAAAAACGGCTAAAAAACTTCACCATATACTACACAAGGACGACCAGTTAAAAATATTATTCAAAGACCCCCCCTTGCTGTGTTACAGGCAACCTCCAAATTTAAGAAACATCATGATCCGAAGTTCAATGCCCTCAGATTCACCAAGAGGACATATCCTTGCAATGGGAGAAGATGCAAAACTTGCAGTCATATAGAAACCAGCGACAAGATCCAAATCCCCAACACACAGCAAAACTATAAGATCCCCGGGACATTCACATGTTCCTCCTCTAATGTGGTATATTTAATTCTATGCAATATATGTCCTGTGGGTGGCCTCTATGTTGGAGAAACAGGACAGAGACTGAAAGCAAGGATGAGGTCTCATCGTCATACGATTACAGACAAAAAAAACCATCTACCAGTGGCTAAACATTTCTGTGGTCCAGGACACAACATAGACAATATGAAAATTTTCATTCTAAGAGGCAATTTCCAATCGCAAAACCATCGCAGAGTTTGGGAAAGCAAATTCATTAACATCTTTGATTCTATTCACACAGGACTCAATTTGTCAGGAGGTTTCATGTCGCATTACCAAATCTGAGCAACTTCCTCCAAAAACAATGGAGACACCATCAGTCCTTTGATCTCACATGCATATGGGGTCCATGAAACTTTCACACCACTTATCTAATCTTACCTAATTAAGGATTCTCTCTTTAAGCTCAGTGTTTGTTTATTTCAGTGCTTGTTTATTTAAATGTCCATGTATCACACCATGCCTTTGCTTTTCACTGTATATAATTTGGTTTCTTCAAATATTTTGCTATACCAGCCTGATGAAGAGACGTAAGCAGTCTCGAAAGCTCGCCCTCTAAGATCTTAAACTATATTTTGTTAGCCATTAAAAGGTATCATACTCACAAGATTCCTATTTTGCTTCTCCCACTGAAAGCACTCTATATGTTATTTTCTTTAAAGTATCGCATCTGGTAACAAGTCCTTGAAAAATATACTTAAAATAAGCATTTTTAACATTTTGGAGAGCCAGCCAGTCACACTTGATTTTAGAGTGTGAATTTTTGATAACTTGCAAGGGGAGGAGGAATAGAAGCAAAAAGACGTCAGATGTGCAAGTCGTCAAAGAAATCACACTACGATATTTCAGGATCAAGAAAAGAACCTATGAATGAGGACTAAGAGTTGACTACAGGAATCAGACGTGCTGATGACAAGAGCATTGTCCAAGAAAGGAGCTACAAGCTGAGATATTTTAAGGTAAGAAATATGGATGTTATTGCTTCTTTTTCTAAGCAAAGTAGACTGAAATTTATGTCTGTAGATCAGTCTAATTTAGAAGTTTTATGGCTCAGCTTATATGCAGAATGTGAAATGGAAAATCTAAAGCTAGAATCTAAGCTGGTGTCCTTTAATAGGGAAAGAGAGAAATTAAAAAACATATTACAGTTAGTTCATGTATTTCACAAGTTTGTATTAGAGAAATCTAAAACTGACTGTGTAGAAATAGTGTCAGAAGATACTAGTGATGTTCCCGAAATTGACTGTAATGAGGAAATTGAGCAACATGTGGGACATGTGTCTGTAATGGCTACTCAAGGTGACCTTGTCTCTGATGACGTAAAAAAAGATGGTGGAAACATGGGAGGAGACTTGAGAACTGATGTAGGAGGGAACATGGGAGGAGACTTGAGAACTGATGTAGGAGGGAACATGGGAGGAGACTTGAGAACTGATGTAGGAGGGAACATAGGAGGAGACTTCAGAACTGATGCAGATGACGTACGAGGGACGGATGTTCAATGGCCACCAAAAATAGAAGACAATTCAGAGGCCCAACTCCAAATCAAAGTTAGGAAAAATTTGTTAAAATTATGCAAAATCATTCCTGCATATGATAACAAAATCCATGTATGCAGAAATTCTGAAATCTTCGAAAGCTTTATTGATAAGCTTGATTTAAGTAATGCTGAGAAAAATCAATTATTTAAATTGTGGCTTCCTGCAACCTTTTCCAGACGCTTAACATTGAAGTTGACTTGTGATAACTTACATGGAGATCTAGATGATAAAGACAGATTGAAAATTCTGGTTTTCTGTGCATTAAATGAAAATTGTCCAGATATTGATATTCTTCAAAAATTAAGGATTGGTCGGAAAGAATGTACTTTTACATTCATGTCCATATTTGAAAGGTTGTACAAAACTCTAATTACCAATGTCAAAACACAATCAATGATAAAGTATTTTGTGGACAAATTTGGATTCCTAAATTCTGTATCTCGTGTTATTGCGTCACAAAAAGATACTTTATTTGAATGTGCGCAATTCCTTGATTTTGCTAGAAAACATGAGAATCGTGATAGGAAAATAAATCAAACAGACAGAGTAAGATCTTTTCAAAAGCCAGTGTCAAAATCTCCTAAACTGAGTCATCCCCGGAATCAAATCTATGACATACGGAGGAAATTACATATTAGTTATAAGCCCTATAAAAAAATCCAAGAGTCCGCCTTGCAGAAAGAGTTAATAATTCAAAGTTCAGACCTCTCTGTAAAGAGACAAATGGCGGACATTGAAAGACAGGAACAGGTGATGTCTCAAAATGACTTATCTAAGTCTTCAATTTACAGCTCATTATCGGAGCTGCTCAAACAATTATTAAAAAAAGGAATGATTAACAGAGTTTTCCAGGACATCTTTGACAAAGAAATAAGATTTGGTTTAGGAATTGACTGAAAATGAAATTATATGTTGTGTAAAAGTATTATACAATATATTATTCAGTTATTTGTAATTATTTTATAAATATAATTCTGTAGTTCTACAGTTTTTGTAGATATATATATATACATATATATTCATACAGTATATAGTATACTTGTATAAGTAGAAATTGTATAACTGTATATCTATATCTATAGTGATATAATTAAAATAAACTACAGAAAATATTTAGAATTACATTAAAGCCAATACATATATGTATAAGACATTGCAATTGTTTTGTATATGATATTTAATCTTATCTCTTATTTATCCTTAGAATTTTCACTTCAAAGTAGGACTTAATCGGGAAAAACTCTCTTACATGGATTTATTCCTTTATTTACACAGGAATTTATAATAACTGCATGATATATATATTTAACACTTAAAAGGAAATAATATATAATTAACTGAATCTAAATTTAGTTTTTGTGTGTTGCTAACATTTTGAAGTTATTTATTTGCATGGCAATATGTTCTTACTGCATGACAGTCACACATGTGACATTCAAACTGTTCTAATAATAAGGCTACCATATACCCCTATTTCAGTGGTTGCAACTTAAAGCTCTTGTAGCTCTGTGAGCTCGGCCTTTGCAAGTCAAAGAATTTTTTTTAGGCCTCTTAAGTTCTAGGGTTCAATTTCAGTTGCAAACCTTGCACCAAATATAGAAACAGCTCATAACCAAATTTCTTATGAGTCCTTTTATCTATAAATGGTTCACAAAGTTTGTTATATGTATTTGGGGAATATTCAAAGAAATATTAAAATATTAAATTTAGTAGTTTACAATGCGCATTGATAATTAAGATACAATTATTTGGGTTAATATTCCTACCTTTTTGTATGAGGAACTTGTGGTGTGAACTTATCCGTGTCACAGTCTGAGTGACAGATGACAGATGCGTGTATGAGCAGCTGCTAAGAGTGAATATAACCTAAGTGTACGTGTGATGTATGAAAGAGGTTTCACAATTCATGGTATGCGAGAAAATCAACAACTTGTTTTTAAGAGAAATAATACAAATCAGTTCAATTATTAGAATATTAAGATACATAATGAATATTATCTACTCAACATATATTCCTTTAGTAATTATTTTTTTTAGTTAATAGTAGATAAGTGTAATCACACATCAAAATGGTTTATCAAGAAAATTTACATTTAGATTATTTTTTTCCTTTTTCCCAAAGGATAATTTTATGATATTGAATGTTATTTTTAATGGTTACATAGATGGTACACATCTTCAGACAAATATATGGCATAAAGCTAAAACAGAAGTTACATAAATAATTTATAAAACAATTATTTTTTTTCATTTTGGTTTTAATAAATCAATTATTTCACAAAATAATATTTTTTGGTATTAAGGGGGAAATGTATTTTTGATTCTGAATACATCATCACATTTCATCAATACCTCTTCTTCACACATTTTAAAGAATATAAAAAGGTACAATGGTATAACTACTATAGGAAATAACATTAAGTATTATAAAGAGTCATTTCTTTACACTAAGAAGGGGATTACATGCAAAGTTGCATAATATGAATATTTTGGTAACACAAGGTCATGACAAATATGAAATCATCCAGATAATGGAAATATTAAGGGTATGTGTTACTGAGAACATAACTACTCAGCATTTGTCATAAACATATAAAGGCCTTATTTTTATTTTTATTCTTATTTTCATTTTTATTCTTATTTTTCATTTTTTAATTTTTATTCTTCTTTTATCTCTATTTTTGATTCTTAATTTTTATTTTTATCTCAATCAATCAAGAAACATCAATATTTAATAAAGTAATGTCTAGTACAAGAATATTGCTTCATTAAATATAGTAAAGATATCGGTTCATTAGAAGAAAATGTTCTAATTCTGAGTAAATACAATAATTCTTTCATTCATTCATTCACTCATATTCACATTTTGGTTCATGGCTATACATTCTTACCTATTATTGGTCTAATAAATATATTCCATTAATAAAGTTTTAGTAATAAAGATGGAAACACTTGTTACATGAAAAACACACTGACACCTATGGGTTGAAAAGGTAATTACACCAATGACATAAAAATGTTCTATCTCATGAAGAATATGGTTAATAATGCATTATCATTTATTATTGTTTTATTACACAAACATGAATTCCATATTACTACTCTGATAATAATTCTATGGATATTACTGATTGCTATGGTACGCTGTGATATTATAGGTTAGGAAAATTACCAGATTTGGTATAGAATAGGGAATGAAGACTTCAAGCAAGATATTGGAATTACGTTAATAAAGACTTTTCATATTTCTAAATTCAAGTAAATTTAAAAAGTTGCAAGAAGAAAAAGCCGAAGTTCCAGAAGGTAAAAAGGCTATATGATGTCTGAGTAATAATAGACTGTGTCAATTACAATTCATTTCATCATTGACAACAACTGCAGTATCCATCACTGACAACAACTGCAGTATTCACCACTGACAACAACTGCAGTATTCACCACTGACAGCCACAACTGCAGTATCCACCACTGACAGCCACAACTGCAGTATCCACCACTGACAGCCACGATCGCAGTATCCACCACTGACAGACACAATGGCAGAGGACGATGATCCTATGATGTTAATATGAACTGTGTTATCACGCTTTTATCACGTTCCAGTGGTTTCCTATCACCTATGAAGCTTCAATGAAAGCTGGTGAACAATAAGTTGTCAGGAAACTACAACCCTGACATGAGTCCTGTGCATTAGGACTAAGGACTGGTTATGGTGCTATCTTTAGCAAGGAAGAGTCATTTTAACCCTTGCTTTGCTGACTAAAGAAGTCACACCTGTTCCAAGACCATTGCGGATGGCATGGAGGATTCCAGAAAAATCCAAGGCGAGCCAATGTAAGTCCAGGTCTTTAAAGGTGACACTGCTCAGATATTAAAGCTTCATTTCATCAATGGACTTTGTTTTCTTATCAACATTTGAATTTATGGACTTTGATGGACACATGACACACGGTCTCCACAATATCTACATGTTATTTCAAAGGAATTATCATATAAAGACTGTGTTTTAAAAGAATCAAGAACAAGGCGTCAACATGAAGACCAGATGACATCAGATGATGATGACTGGACCCGAGACGCTTCAATTTAGGTTTAGGAAAGTATAAGACACATATTTTATATGAATATTCGTCACGGCTTACCATAACATGAATTCACATAATTATGTTATTGAGTGCATATAACAATAATCTGATATTATTATTATTATTATTTTGCCAAAGAAGAAGAAAAGATCTGATTATCCTAAAGATGAACTTCTCTACTTTGAGGGTTCCAATTAATGTCTGTCACCCTCAAAAGGGGGAATTGTTAAATATTAATTATTGGTTATGGATTTATTCTTTATACACTCAATTCTGTACCAAGCACATTAACGTTCGCTGACATACACATGCTATTTTTGTATGGTAAAGTGTCATCTCCATATATAGAGACCACGTGATCTAAGGGACTTATATAAAATGGCTACACGGAGGGAGGGGGGCTCTCGCTCGCTCACTCTCTCCACAGACACATGAGACAAGGACTATGATGAATGAACAGCCAGCTGCCATGCAACCACGTGTTGTTTCTCGGAGACGCTCCTGACAGAGACAGAATGTCATTTTGCCATTCAGGACACCAAGGAAAGATGTGTACAAGTTTTGCTATGGACAAATGGACAATCTTTTCGTAACTATTTCACTCATTTTATGTTTTCCTGTAATGATGTTTTTTTGATGGACAGTCCAATAAACCACTACATTTTTTTTATAAGAAACGTGACATTTTCTTTAAAGTATCGCACCTGGTAACAAGTCCTTGAAAAATATACTTAAAATAAGCATTTTTAACAAGGAGCAAGGATCTGATGATGACCAGAGCCCCATTATCAAAATAGGAGCCAGGATGTGATGATGACTGGAGCCCCATTATCAATATAGGAGCCAGGATCTGATGATGACAGGAGCCCCATTATCAATATAGATGCCAGGATCTGATGATGACTGGAGCCCCATTAGCAATATAGGAGCCAGGTCTGATGATGACAGGAGCCCCTTATCAATTTAGGAGCAGGATCTGATGATGACGGAGCCCCATTACAATATAGGAGCCAGGATCTGATGATGACTGGAGCCCATTATCAATATAGGAGCCAGGATCTATGATGACTGGAGCCCCATTATCAATATAAGGAGAGGATCTGATGATGACAGGAGCCCCATTAGCAATATAGGAGCCAGGATATAGAGGAGCCCTGCAATGGAGCCGGATAGAGGACCCCATTATAGAGCCGGATTGATGGAGCCCATCATATAGGACCGATCTATGATGATGGAGCCATACAATATAGAGCCAGGTGATAGCGACCATACATATAGACGGATTGATGAACGGGCCATAATAAGCAGTTGAGATCGAGCCTCAATATAGGAGCAGGATTGATGAGACGGAGCATTACAATTAGAGATATGGGAAGCAGATGATGATGACTAGCCTAGCATAAAGGCCAGATCTGATGTGAGACCCATTACAATAGGAGCCAGGATGATGATGAGAGCCTTGCAATAAGGAGCAGTTGATGTGACGGAGCCATTACATATGACCAGTATGGAGACCATACATTAGAGCAGGATGAGAGGAGCCCCATTACAATATAGAGCAGGTCTGATGAGACGGAGCCCATTTAAGCAATGATGATGAGGAGCCCATTCAATAGACCAGGATGATGATGACTGGAGCCATATCAATAGGAGCAGATGATAGACTGAGCATTCATATGCAGGATCGATGAGACGGGCCATTATCAATATAGACAGGATGATGATGACGGAGCCATCAATAGAGCAGGATTATGGACTGAGCCCATTCATAGGGCCAGGATCTGATGATGAGAGCCCATTTCAAAACCATCTATGATGACTGACATTCATATAACCATCTATGAGACGGAGCATTTCTTAGGACCAGGACATGAAGAGCCATTATAATTAGAGCCGGATCTGATGATGACAGAGCCCATTACAAATAGGAGCCAGGATCTATGATGATTCATAGCCGAGATGGATGAGCATAAAAACATTATAGAGACATCAATACCGAATACGAATAAAAAAGACTTAACAATACATAGGACAGTTTGATCGACCATACATGGAGCCAGGACTGATGAGACAGAGCCATTACATATAGAGCCGATTGAGATGAGGACCCCATTACATATAGACCGATCTTGATGACGACCCCATTACATAAGGAGCAGATCTGATATGACGAGCCATTAGCAATAGACAGTTGATGATGACGAGCCATTACAATATGGAGCAGGATCTATATGATGGAGCCCCATTACAATAAGGACCAGGACTGATGAGACGAGCCCCATACAATAAGGCAGGATTGGTGAGAGCCCATTAGCAATATAGAGCAGATCTGAGAGAGGACCCATACAAATAGGAGCCAGATCTGAGATGACGGAGCCATTACATAAGGAGCCAGACTGATAGACTGGACCCTTACATAAGGAGCCAGGATCTGATGATGACTGGCCCCATACATATAGGCCAGGATTGATGATGCTGGAGCCCCATACATAAGGAGCCAGGACGATGAGACGACCATTACATATAGGGCCAGTCTGATGATGACGGAGCCATTAAATAGAGCCGGATCGTGATGACGAGCCCTTAAATAAGAGCCGGATCTGAGAGACGAGCCCCATTAAATATGAGCGGATCTATGACGGCCATCATATGGCCAGATCTGAGAGACGAGCCCATTACAATAGGAGCCGGATCTGATGATGACAGACCATTACAAATAGGACAGGATCTGAGATGGCATATTAATAAGGAGCAAGATCGATGAGATGCCCCATACAATATAGAGCCAGGATTGATGATGATGGAGCCCATTAGCAATATAGACCAGGACATGATATGAGCCATACTATAGAGCCAGGACTGATGATGATGGAGCCCATTATCATATAGGAGCCAGATCGATGATGATGGAGCCCCATTACAATATAGGAGCAGGATCTGATGAGATGGAGCCCATTACAATTAGAGCCAGGATCTGAATGACTGGAGCTATATCAATATAGGAGCCAGATCGATGATGACGGAGCCCCATTTCAATATAGAGCAGGATCTGATGAGACTGGAGCCCATTACAATATAGGAGCCAGGATCTATGATGACGGAGCCCCATTGTCAATAGAGCAGGATCTATGATGACGGAGCCCCATTACATAAGAGCCAGGATCTATGATACTGGAGCCCATTACAATATAGAGCCAGGTCTGATGAGACAGGAGCCATTACATATAGGAGCCAGGATTGATGATGACTGGGCCCATTAGCAATATAGAGCCGGATCTGATGATACTGGAGCCCATTACAATATAGGAGCCAGGATCTATGATGACTGGAGCCCCATTACAATAAGGAGCCAGGATCTATGATGACAGGAGCCCCATTACAAATGGAGCAGATCTGATGATGACTGGAGCCCCATAGCAATAAAGAGCCAGTATGATGATGACAGAACCATTACATATAGGAGCCAGGATGATGAGCTGAGCCCCATACAATAAGGACAGATCTGAGATGAGAGCCCCATTATCATATAGGAGCCAGGATTTATGATGACTGGGCCCATTAGCAATATAGGAGCCAGATCTGATGATGACGAACCCCATTTCATATAGGAGCCAGATCTGATGTGACGGAGCCATTATCATATAGAGCCAGATCGATGATGACTGGAGCCCATTATCAATAAGGAGCAGGATCTGATATGAGGAGCACATTATAATATAGGAGCCAGATTGATAATGACTGACATTACAATATAGAGCCAGGATCTATGAGAGAGCCCCATATCAATATAGAGCCAGGATCTGATGATGACTGGGCCCATTCAATATAGGAGCCAGGATATGATGACTGGAGCCATTCAATAGAGCAGGATCTGATGATGACAGGAGCCCCATTATCATATAGATGCCAGATCTGATGAGACTGGAGCCCATTAGCATATAGGAGCCAGGTCTGTGATGACAGGAGCCCCCATATCAATTTAGGAGCCAGGATCTGATGATGACAGGAGCCCATTATCAATATAGGAGCCGGATCTGATGAGACAGAGCCATTACAAATAGGAGCCAGGATCTCATGATATGGAGCCTTATAAAGGACCGATAATGAGAAAGCATTATTAGGACAGATTATATAAGGGCCATTGATATAGAAGCCGATCTATGAGACAGGAGCATTGATTGAGCCAGGATTGATGATGACTGAGCCCATTACAATAAAGAGCCAGGTCTGATGATGAGGAGCCCATTATCAATATGAGCCAGGATCTGATGATGACGGGCCCCATTACAATATAGGAGCAGGATGATGATGACTGGAGCCCCTTATCAATATAGGAGCCAGGATCTGATGATGACGGAGCCCTTATCAATATAGGAGCCAGGATCTGAGATGACTGGAGCCCATTACAATATAGGAGCAGGATCTGATGATGAAGGAGCCCCATTGCAATATAGGAGCCAGATTGATGATGAGGAGCCCATAGCAATATAGGAGCAGGATCTGATGATGACAGGAGCCCCATTATCAATATAGAGCCAGGATCTATGATGATGGAGCCCCATTAGCAATATAGGATCAGGATCTGATGATGACTGGAGCCCATTAGCAATATAGGAGCCAGGATCTGATGATGACAGGAGCCCATTAGCAATATAGGACCAGGATCTGATGATGATTGGAGACCCCATTAGCAATATAGGAGCCAGATCTGATGATGACTGAGCCCATTATCAATATAGGAGCCAGGATCTGATGATGACTGGAGCCCATTAGCAATATAGGAGTGGATCAGTATTCCGGGTTTTCTAGGTACTTGTCAATGATTTTGCCCTTTGTTAAGATGGAGTTTGCTGTTTTGTGTGCCCTACTTCCTGTTCGTTTGTTTAAAGCCTGGCTCAGGTGCTGGCTTCACTGCTGGAATATTCTGCTTCCGTTTCCCTGCAACCCAGCTGCTTTGTTCCTCACAGATCTTTTGTGTGTTTACCAGGAAAGTGCATAGCCTTATCTTCAGGTGTTTCTCAGCCACAGCAGCTTCTACCCATGGCTCTGGACATTCTCTGCATATGTAAGTTGCACAAAGTACTGTGTTATCACTAAACTGTTGACTTGGGAATTTAACCCTTGGTTCACTCCATCTGATAAGAACTGTGTTTCTGAACTGTTGCTGTTTAACCCTTTGTGCATTACCTCTGGTGAGAGCTGTTGGAACTGTTACTGGAACCTTACTGACATATGAACTTGTTGTTGGACTTCACTGAATTAAGCCACAACTGAGATTAACTTGTTCCTGGACCTCCCTGTGTTTTCTGCATACCTGGATCTGACTCTTCACACACCAGCAGTGTGTAAATCCAGCCACGTTATCTGTGCATCAGACTTACCTTTGGTCACATTTGTGTGAGGACTCCGTCGTAAGAACTTTACCCCCTCGCTATAGAGGTTCAAAGACTTATATATCCGGATTCATATAACTGGACTTGTGTATATATATATGGACTCATTGCATGTCACTACGGGTTGTTTGAATATTGTTTTTGGGTGTTTTGCTGTTTCACAAATACATTATTTGCATTCAAAGAAACCCGTCTCTGATTGTTCATTGCCCCACGCTATCAGAATCCTCGAGTTCCTACAATAGTATTACAGGATATTCCAGCCTAAAAAAGAGGATTCTGCTGGGGCAATGACGGAGACACGGGCAGACAAATTGTTCACCATAGTTAACTCCTTGCAGCAGGAGGTGGCGGCTGCACTCAATCAGATTAGAGACTTGGAGTCTCGGGTTAACCACAATGCACAGGGGTTTGGTCAGGCTCTCCAAGATCTACGTTCTAGGTTAGGAGTCCTGGAGGCCTTACCTACTGAGCCTACCTCATCCACCAGTATGCCCAAATTGCCTCCATTCCGTTTTAATGGTGACCGAAGTCAATTCCGTGGGTTTGTTAATCAATGTATATTATTTTTTGATGTACATGCCTCCTACTACCGGTCTGATAGATCTAAGGTTCTATGTATTATTATGTTGTTGACATCACGTGCACTGGCTTGGGCAAATCCTATGGTTGAAAGTCATGATACCCGTCTAAATAATTTGGACAATTTTCTTGCAGCCATGGCGCAAATGTTCGACGATCCCAACCGCCGTGCTACCGCTGAATCTGCCTTGCTTTCCTTACGCCAGGGGAAACGTCAGTCATAGAATATGTTACTGAATTTAAAGGTTAGTGGTGGACACCCAGTGGGAAAACAATGCTTTATTACCAATCTTTAGAAAAGGTTTGTCAAATGCAATCAAGGATGAGCTAGCTCGTTCAGAGTCTCCACAGGAGTTTGAATTGTTTATACAGCACTGTGTACGTATTGATATCCGTTTAACTGAACGCAGACAAGAAAAATGGGCCGCTGTAAATCGCATTACTAATTACTCTCTTCCGTCCAGGGAAACCACAGGCAAAAACCCGCGAGAGGCTGAGGAGGTGCCTATGCAGGTGGACTCACTGCAGAGACGTGAGAATAATGAACGCCGCGAACACCGTCTCCGTGAGCGCTTATGTTTCTATTGTGGTCAATCGGACCATTTCCTCATCAATTGTCCTAAATGTCCTAGGCGACCCAACAAGGTGTTGGCGGTAGTAGGGGATTATGATAACACAGACGCTGAGTCTGAAGTTTCGGAAACCAGTCTACATCTAGATGCGGTTTTTCCCCCAATACTGATGCCGACTTCCCCTAAAGATCAAGGGGAGAAATATTCACATTGTTCTCTTCCTATACAGATTCAGTGGGAGGAACAGTGGATATCAAGTTCTGCCATGATAGACTCTGGAGCAGGTGGGAATTTCATGGATTCTTCTTTTGCAAAGGAACATGGTATAAAGACACAACTAAGAGCTTCACCAATCACTATGGAAACGGTGGATGGTTCCCCATTAGTTTCTGGACCAGTAGATCGGGAGACAGTGCCTCTGGAGTGTAAGATGGAACCAGACCATCAAGAAACACTTTCATTCATGTTAATATCTTCTCCTCATTTTCCTGTAATTTTAGGAATTCCCTGGTTACGGTCACAAAATCCAATCATCAATTGGGAAACCAAGGAGATAACCTTTCTCCCGAAGTGCAGTTCTACCATCAGTCCAACTGTAGCGGCTCCAGTTACCCAGAACTTGGAAGAGGTGATACAGGTACCTACTCTCCCTCTGATATATCAGGAATTCTCAGACATTTGTGATAAAAGGAAGGCAGATCAACTTCCCCCACATAGACCGTATGACTGCCCCATAGAATTGCTTCCTGGAGCAGCGATTCCTTTCGGCCATGTTTACCCGTTGGCGGCTCCGGAATTAAAATCTTTACGAGAGTATATAGATGAGAATTTAGCCAAGGGGTTTATCCGACCATCTTCTTCACCAGCGGGAGCTCCAATATTCTTTGTAAAGAAGAAGGATGGTACTCTAAGACCCTGCATTGACTACCGGGAGTTAAATAAGGTAACCATTCGTAACAGGTACCCGTTGCCCCTAATTCCAGAATTGTTGGAAAGAGTTCGCCAGGCCAAGGTATTTACCAAATTAGATCTTCGTGGGGCATATAATTTACTCCGTATACGGCCCGGAGACGAATGGAAGACAGCTTTTAGATGCCGGTATGGACATTTGAATATTTGGTGATGCCATTCGGACTCTGTAACGCTCCTGCTGCTTTTCAACATTTAGCCAACGACATTTTCAGGGATTTATTGGACCAATATGTGGTAATTTACCTTGATGACATCTTAATCTTTTCTGACTCCTTACAGGAACATCAGGAACATGTCAAGACCGTACTTAGACGTTTGAGAGATAATCATTTGTACATCAAACTCGAAAAGTGTGAGTTCCATTGTTCTGAAATTCAATTTTTAGGCTATGTTATCTCGCCTCAGGGATTGAATATGGAGTCCAGCAAGATCCAGGCAATCTTGGACTGGCCGGTACCAGGAAACATTAAGGAGGTACAACGATTCATTGGCTTTGCTAACTTTTATAGACGGTTTATCCGAAATTTTTCAGAAATTGTCCGTCCCATCACTCTCCTCACCAAGAAGGGGAAGAAGTTTGAATGGTCTTCGCAAGCTCAGGAAGCCTTTGATCGCCTGAAGGGTTGTTTTACCACGGCTCCAATATTGATGCATCCGGATCCTGCACAGCCTTTTATCGTGGAGGTGGACGCGTCTGACTGTGCATTGGGAGCTATCCTCTCACAACGTACCGGAGACAAAGGTTTGCTGCACCCGTGTGCCTTCTTCTCTCGTAGGTTATCTTCTGCAGAACTTAACTATGATGTGGCAGATAAGGAACTTTTGGCAATTATTTCTGCCTTTAAGGAATGGAGACACCATTTGCAGGGGGCAACTCAGCAGGTAGTAGTACTCACGGATCATCGCAATTTGGAATTCCTTAAGTCTGCCAGGTGTCTTTCTCCTCGACAAGCTAGGTGGAGTTTGTTCTTGAACCAGTTTAATTTTATTATTTCGTACCGCCCAGGTTCACGTAATGGGAAAGCTGACGCATTATCCCGAATCCATACCGTGGATTCCGTGCCTGGGACCCCGTCGAAGACCATCTTGTCGGAGGCCAATTTCGTTGGAGTGCTCCGGAACCGGGACTTGTGGCAGGAGATCAAGCTGGCCTATGACGGTGACGTATTTCTTGCAGCTCCACCTGACAATGTGAATCTTGTCCTTCGGAATGGTGTGTGGCTTAGAGATCGATGTATTTATGTCCCAGAGGCTGTAAGACTTCGAGTTCTCAAATTGGTCCACGACTCTAAATTGGCTGGTCATAGGGGGGTACAGAAGACGCAGGAATTGTTAACTCGTTTTTTTTGGTGGCCTACCTGCTTGAAGGATGTGAATGACTATGTCCGCTCTTGTGAAGTTTGTGCCCGGTACAAGGTTCCTCGCGTTTCACCTACTGGTCTTCTTAAACCGCTACCTGTACCGTCTCGCCCTTGGGGGTCTATTTCGATGGACTTTATTGTGGAGTTACCCACCTCTGGTGGTAAAAATACTATTTTGGTGGTAGTAGATCGTTTAACGAAAGCTGCTCATTTCATTCCGTGTGCTGGTCTTCCCTCAGCTACAGAGACAGTAGATCTAGTTATCCAGAACATTTTCCGGCTGCATGGGGTACCAGATGACATCATTTCTGACCGGGGAATACAATTTACCTCTAGATTTTGGAAAGGATTTTGTTCTGCGCTCCACATTAATGTTTGCTTGTCTTCTGCATACCATCCTCAGACCAACGGGCAGACCGAACGGACAAATCAAACCTTGGAGCAATATCTACGCTGTTACGTCAGTCATTTGCAGGACGATTGGCTGAAGCTACTTCCTCTAGCGGAATTTTCGTACAACAACTCCCAAAGCAGTTCCACGAAGGTAACGCCTTTTTTTGCCAACCTGGGTTATCATCCAAGTATTTTGCCTAGGTCTCCGGTTACGATTTCGGTACCAGCGGTTGAAGACAGAGTGACGGCGTTGCAACGTAATCTTGAAGTTTTGAAGGACTCCCTGACCACAGCACAGGAGCGTTACAAGAAGTCGGCCGATAGATTCCGGAAACCAGCACCTATGTATAAGGTAGGAGACTCAGTTTGGTTGTCCACCAAGAATCTAAAATTGGGTGTTCCTTCGCAGAAACTGGGACAGAAATTCATCGGTCCATTCAAGATCACTGGGATTGTGAGCTCTGTTGCCTGTCGGTTGAAGCTACCACGGACTTTAAAGGTACACCCAGTATTTCATGTTTCCTTATTAAAACCAGTCTCTCCTAACACGTTTCAGGGACGTATCGTACCTCCCCTCCACCAGTGTTGGTTGATGGCGAAGAACAATTCGTGGTACAGGATATTGTTAATTCGAGACTTCATAGAAACCGGCTTCAGTATCTAGTTAGATGGCAAGGTTACTCTCCTGAAAATGATTCTTGGGAACCAGTAAGTAACATCAATGCGCCTCTGAAAGATTGCTCAGTTTCATCGGAGATACCGGACAGGCCTGGTCCAGGACCGTCCGGAGGCCGTCTTTAGGGGGGGAGTAATGTCAGTATTCCGGGTTTTCTAGGTAACTTTGTCAATGATTTTGCCCTTTGTTAAGATGGAGTTTGCTGTTTTGTGTGCCCTACTTCCTGTTCGTTTGTTTAAAGCCTGGCTCAGGTGCTGGCTTCACTGCTGGAATATTCTGCTTCCGTTTCCCTGCAACCCAGCTGCTTTGTTCCTCACAGATCTTTTGTGTATTTACCAGGAAAGTGCATAGCCTTATCTTCAGGTGTTTCTCAGCCACAGCAGCTTCTACCCATGGCTCTGGACATTCTCTGCATATGTAAGTTGCACAAAGTACTGTGTTATCACTAAACTGTTGACTTGGGAATTTAACCCTTGGTTCACTCCATCTGATAA
>JARQOD010006910.1:0-41017 GCA_033576555.1 Oophaga sylvatica | reverse complement strand
GTCAGGGCTCGGAAAGGGAAGTAGTGACGTTTTGGATTGCAGACTTTGATGGAATGGTCTGGGGGCGTCATGTCGCATTTGGAGAGCCCCTGATGCGCCTAAACAGTGGAAACCCCCCACAAGTGACCCCATTTTGGAAAATAGACCCCACTAGGAACTTACCTAGATGTGTGGTGAGCACTTTGAACCCCGAAGTGCTTCACAGAAGTTTATAACGCACAGCCGTAAAAATAAAAAATCCTTTTTTTTTTTACAAAAATGATTTTTTCGCCCCCAATATTTTATTTTCACAAGGGTAACAGGAGAAATTGGACCACAAAAGTTGTTGTCCAATTTGTCCTGAGTACGCTGATACCCAATATGTGGGAGAAAACTACTGTATGGGCGCATGTCAGGGCTCGGAAAGGGAAGTAGTGACGTTTTGGATTGCAGACTTTGATGGAATGGTCTGGGGGCGTCATGTCGCATTTGGAGAGCCCCTGATGCGCCTAAACAGTGGAAATCCCCAACAAGTGACCCCATTTTGGAAAATAGACCCCACAAGGAACTTATTTAGATGTGTGGTGAGCGCTATGAAGCCCCAAGTGCTTCACAGAAGTTTATAATGTACAGCCGTAAAAACAAAAAAATCTTATTTTTTTTACAAAAATAATATTTTCGCCCCCAGTTTTTTATTTTCCCAAGGGTAACAGAAGAAATAGGACAAATTTCACAATAACTCTTGGGGTCCAGAGTACGCTGATACCCCATATGTGGGGATAAACTACTGTTTGGACGCATGGCAGAGCTCAGAAGTGAAGGAACACCGTTTGACTTTTTCAAAGCAGAATTGGCTGGAATGGAGATCAGACGCCATGTCACATTTGGAGAGCCCCTGATGTGCCTAAACAGCGGAAACCCCCCAATTCTAACTCCAACCCTAACCCCAACACACCCCTAACCCTAGTCCCAACCCTAATCCCAACCCTAACCCTAATCCAAACTCTAACCCTAATCCTAACTTTAGCGCCAACCCTAACTTTAGCCGAAACCCTAACCCTAACCCTAATGGGAAAATGGAAATAAATACATTTTTTTTATTTTATTATTTTTCCCTAACTAAGGGGGTGATAAAGGGGGGTTTGATTTACTATTTATAGCGGTTTTTATGATTGGCAGCTGTCACGCTAAAAGACGCTTTTTATTGCAAAAAGTAGTTTTTTGCATCGCCACATTTTGAGAGCTATAATTTTTGCATATTTTGGCCCACAGAGTCATGTGAGGTCTTAATTTTTGCGGGACGAGGTGACGCTTTTATTGGTACCATTTTTGAGCACGTGACATTTTTTGATCGCTTTTTATTTCGATTTTTGGGAGGTTAGAATGAACAAAAATCAGCAATTCATGAATTTCTTTTGGGGGAGGCGTTTTTATTGTTCCGCGTGTGGTAAAATTGATAAAGCAGTTTTATTCTTCGGGTCAGTACGATTATGGCGATACCTCATTTATATAATTTTTTTATGTTTTCGCGCTTTTATAGAATAAAAACAATTTTATATAAAAAATAATTATTTTTGCATCGCTTTATTCTGCGAGCTATAACTTTTTTATTTTTTTGCTGATGATGCTGTGTGACGGCTCGTTTTTTGCGGGACAAGATGACGTTTTCAGCGGTACCATGTTTATTTATATCCGTCTTTTTGATCGCGTGTTATTCCACTTTTTGTTCAGCGGTATGATGATAAAGCACTGATTTTTTGCTTCGTTTTTATTTTTTATTTTTTAAGGGGTTCACAAAAGGGGTTAACTAGTGGGACATTTTTATAGGGGGGGTCGTTACGGACGCGGCGATACCATATATGTGTACTTTTATTGTTTTATTTTTTTTATTTACAATAAGTAATGAATTTATTGGGGAATATTTTTTTTTTTTTTGGATTTTTTTTTACACATGTTTATTTTTACTTTTTTTACTTTTTTACTTTGTCCCAGGGTGGGACATCACTGTATTTCATCAGATCGCTGGTGTGACAGTGTGCACAGCACTCTGTCACACCAGCGATCGCTCAGGCAGTGCAGCAGGCTTCTCAGTGCCTGCTCTCGGCAGGCACTGAGGTAGCCGCCTCCCTCCAGGACCCCAGCGCCATCTTGGATCCGGGTCCTGGGAGGGAGGAAGCCCTCAGAGCAGCGCGATCACATCGCGCTGCTCTGAGGGTCTCAGGGGGGCGCGCAGGGAGCCCCCACACTGCGCGATCCTCCCCTGTGCCCCCAGTACACCGCGATCATGTTTGATCGCGGTGTGCAAGGGGTTAATGTGCCGGGAGCGGTCCGTGACCGCTCCTGACACACAGTCACGGGTGTCAGCTGTGATAATCAGCTGACACCCGGCGGCGATTAGCTGCGCTCCCTCGGGAGCGCAGCTAATCGCCTATGACGTACTATCCCGTCCATGGTCAGAATGGCACGGGTTTTATGGACGGGATAGTACGTCTAATGTCAGAGAGGGGTTAATGTCCAATGCTGCACAGAAATTTTGCCAAAACCTAGAAGTGAATTGCACCCCTCGATCCGAAATAACCTCATCCGGTACTCCATGTAAGCGAAACACATCTTTAATCATCAAATCTGATGTCTGTTTTGCAGTGGGTAAGCCGACACAAGGGATAAAATGAGCTGCCTTTGTTAGACGGTCAACCACCACTAGAATGGTGTTCTTCCCCTGAGAGGTTGGTAACTCCACAATGAAGTCCATAGAAATGGATCCCCACGGGCGGGACGGGGTGGGAAGAGGCTGTAACAGACCAGTTGGTGAGGAGCGAGGTGTTTTGCATCTTGCACAGACCTCACATGAAGTGACATAATTCAAAACATCCTTCCTGCAAGTGGGCCACCAAAAGAAACGAGAAAGAAATTCCTGTGTCTTTAGAATTCCTCTATGCCCAGCTATCTTGGAATCGTGAATGAGTTGCAATACTCTTAATCTGACTGTTTCAGGAATATACAGACGTTGTCCCTGAATCCACACACCATTCTTAAAGACAAGACTTACGTCCCTTGGGGGTTGTGCCAAAAAGGAATCCGCATGGTATGCTTCCTTGATGTCCTTAAGTAGGTCTTGATTATGAATTACTCCTAGGAATCTAGAGTCAGGAAGAATAGTCTTAGGAGGAGTAATTGGACGTGTCTCTGCTGAGTAAATCCTAGAGAGTGCATCAGCCTTTCCATTGCGCGATCCTGGTCTATAAGAGATGATAAAATTAAATTGGTTTAAGAAAAGATTCCAACGAGCCTGGCGAGGAGTCAGGCACTTAGCCGACCTGATAAACTCAAGGTTACGATGGTCTGTCAGGATGACTATTTGCTGTGCAGCTCCCTGAAGAAGGTGTCTCCATTCTTTGAAGGCGGCAATAATGGCCAACAACTCTCTATTGCCCACATCGTAGTTCCTCTCAGCCGAAGACAACTGCTGGGAAAAGAAGGCACAGGGATGCAAGACATTCTTCTCACCTGTTCTCTGAGAGAGTATAGCTCCAACGGCACAGTCTGAAGCATCCACCTCTATTATGAAGGCAAGCTCGGGGTTGGGATGTACTAGGATAGGTGCAGTAGTAAATTTATCTTTTAGACGGGAAAATGCTTCCTGGGCTTGGGGAGTCCAGGAAAACCTAGACTCTTTCCGGGTAAGTTGAGTGATAGGTGACACTACCTCAGAGAAATTTCTAATGAAACGTCTATAGAAGTTGGCAAACCCAATGAAGCGCTGTACCTCCTTCACATTTCTAGGACTTGGCCAATCCTTGATGGCTTGGGTTTTGCTTCCATCCATACTAATTCCTTGTGTAGACAGTACATACCCCAGAAATTGAATTTCGGTCCTATGGAATTCACACTTTTCAAGTTTGATGTAAAGATGATTTTGTCTTAGACGTTCCAAGACCATTCTCACATGTCCATGATGTTCCTCTGTGGAGTTAGAAAAAATTAGAATATCATCCAAATAAATCACCACGAATGTATCTAGGAGATCCCTGAAGATATCATTCACCAAGTGTTGGAAAGTGGCTGGGGCGGTACTCAGACCAAAAGGCATAACTAGATATTCAAAGTGTCCATAGCGTGACCTGAATGCAGTCTTCCATTCATCCCCAGGTCTAATACGGACTAAGTTATAGGCCCCACGAAGATCTAGTTTAGAAAAAATTTTGGCATGTCGCACTCTCTCCAATAACTCAGGGATTAAAGGCAATGGATAACGGTTTCTAATAGTAACCTTATTGAGTTCCCTATAGTCTACGCATGGTCTCAGAGATCCATCTTTCTTCTTTACAAAGAAGATGGGTGCACCTGCAGGAGATGAAGAGGGGCGTATGAAGCCCTTGGCTAGATTTTCATCTATGTAATCCTTTAATCCCTTACTGCCATCGGACGTACTATCCCGTCCATGGTACCTGGGCCGTATGACCGGGGACGGGATAGTACGTCCAGCCCTTTAATGCGACATTGCGACTTAAGTCGCAATGATCGCATTAAAATTCCGACGCCATCTTACCTCAGGAGAGATGGCGCCGGCATCCCGGGGTCTGTCACCGCCCACCCTCACTCCCGATCGCTGTGATTGGCTGTTCAATTCTGAACAGCCAATCGCAGCCTTTCTCACTGTTTCAGCCAATCCGATGGGCTGAAACAGTGAGATCCCAGGCTAGAATCGAGTACCGATGTACTCGATCCTAGGCCTGGGCATAGAAAGGAGCAGACCCCCCCTGGATTGGCGCGATCGCCGATCACATCGATCGCGCCAATCGCAGGGCACAGCCGCGGTGTATCCGCGCTGTGCCCTGCCTGTACCTGCCTGGATCGGTGCAGTAATAGCACCGATCCTAGGCCGGAGCCTAGGACAGGCCCAGTAGGGCCTGCAGCTGCTGATTGGCGCGATCGATGTCATCGACGATCGCGCCAATCACAGGGCACAGCAGCGGTGTGACCGCTCTGTGCCCTGCTTCCTGACCTGCCGGTGACCTGCCTAGGAATCGGAGCAGTGAGCTCCGATTACTAGGCCGGTGCCTAGCAACCGGCAAAACAAGGGTCTCCTCTGATTGGTGGGATCGATGTGATCATCGATCCCACCAATGACAGGTCACAGCAGCGATGTGACCGCTCTGTGACCTGTCTGCAAACTGGATCTGACCTGTCTGACCGCACTGCAGGGGTCCTCACACTTGCTGAGGATTCCTGCAGTGCGGTCACACGCCAGATCTCCTCCTGTGCTGGGCCTTGTGGTGCCACAGTAGCCTGTGACACCACAACTCCTGCTGAAGAAAGAAGAGAGAAGAAAGAAGAGAGAGAAGAAAGAAGAGAGAAGAAAGAAGAGAGACTACAAACGTGAGTTTTTGAGCCCCGATCCCTGCCCGATCCACCCCAATCCCCCCATTCCCCCCTCCCCCCTTCCCTTTCCCCCTCTTTTTACCCCCCTTTGCACACATTTAGCAGCCGCCGAGCATTGATTGGTGACGCAGTTCACCGATCAACACTCGTGCTCGTTTTTCTTTTGCACCCCCCTCCGTGCGCACTTCCAGCAGCCGCGGAACTTTGATAAGTGACACCAGTCACTTATCAGAGCTCGTTCCTGCAGTATTTTTTTTTTTTTTTCACTCCCCTTTCCGCCACTCCTGTGCGCACTTCCAGCAGCCGCGGAACTTTGATAAGTGACACCAGTCACTTATCAGAGCTCGTTCCTGCAGGTTTTTTTTTTTTTTCACCCCACTTTCCGCCACTCCCGTGCGCACATCTAGCAGCCGCGGAACTTTGATAAGTGACACCAGTCACTTATCAGAGCTCGTTCCTGCAGTTTTTTTTTTTCACACCACTTTCCGCCACTCCCGTGCGCACATCTAGCAGCCGCGGAACTTTGATAAGTGACACCGGTCACTTATCAGAGCTCGTTCCTGCTGTTTTTGTTTTTTTTTTTCACTCCCCTTTCCGCCACTCCTGTGCGCACTTCCAGCAGCCGCGGAACTTTGATAAGTGACACCAGTCACTTATCAGAGCTCGTTCCTGCAGGTTTTTTTTTTTCACTCCCCTTTCTGCCACTCCTGTGCGCACATCCAGCAGCCGCGGAACTTTGATAAGTGACACCAGTCACTTATCAGAGCTCGTTCCTGCAGTTTTTTTTTTCACCCCACTTTCCGCCACTCCCGTGCGCACATCTAGCAGCCGCAGAACTTTGATAAGTGACACCGGTCACTTATCAGAGCTCGTTCCTGCCGGTTTTTTTTTTTTTTTTCACTCCCCTTTCCGCCACTCCTGTGCGCACATCTAGCAGCCGCGAACTTTGATAAGTGACACCGGTCACTTATCAGAGCTCGCTCCTGCCGTCTTTTTTTTTTTCACTCCCCTTTCCGCCACTCCTGTGCGCACATCCAGCAGCCGCGGAACTTTGATAAGTGACACCAGTCACTTATCAGAGCTCGTTCCTGCATTTTTTTTTTTTCACTCCCCTTTCCGCCACTCCTGTGCGCACATCCAGCAGCCGCGGAACTTTGATAAGTGACACCAGTCACTTATCAGAGTTCGTTCCTGCAGTTTTTTTTTTTTCACTCCACTTTCCGCCACTCCCGTGCGCACATCTAGCAGCCGCGGAACTTTGATAAGTGACACCGGTCACTTATCAGAGCTCGTTCCTGCCGTTTTTTTTTTTTTTTTCACTTCCCTTTCCGCCACTCCTGTGCGCACATCCGGCAGCCGCGGAACTTTGATAAGTGACACCGGTCACTTATCAGAGCTCGTTCCTGCCGTTTTTTTTTTTTTTTTTTTCACTTCCCTTTCCGCCACTCCTGTGCGCACATCCGGCAGCCGCGGAACTTTGATAAGTGACACCGGTCACTTATCAGAGCTCGTTCCTGCCGTTTTTTTTTTTTTTTCACTTCCCTTTCCGCCACTCCTGTGCGCACATCCGGCAGCCGCGGAACTTTGATAAGTGACACCGGTCACTTATCAGAGCTCGTGCCTGCTGGTTTAGACTTTTTTTCACAGGCATTTTTTTCCCTATTCTCTTTCTTTTCTTTTAGCTTTTTCCTTTCAGCATAGTTTGCACCAACCACTATCCCCCCCCCCACACACACACAGTTATAAATAAAGTTCACACAAAGCACCACATTCACAAAAAAAATGTCCCGCTCGTCACGTTCTTCCCAACAGCGCTATTCAGTGGAAGAGGCATACGCTTTACTTGCCTCCGACACTGATAGCGAGGGAGAGGATCCCACATTTCTTTACTTTTCAGATTCTTCATCCTCTTCTTCTTCTTCCTCCTCTTCCTCATCTTCCTCCTCGGGTCCTGCGGAACCGCCACGCAGACGCCCCAGGACAGAAGATGAGGCAGCGCCCACCCCTGAAAATGAACCAGCGCACCCCTATTCGGACCCCATATGGACCCCGCCCCCCGAAAATTACGAGCCACTGATTCCTGATTTTGTGGCAGAATCAGGAATCAAGTTTGACACCACGGGCCTCAGAGAAATAGACTTTTTCAAAGTCTTTTTCTCTGAGGATTTTATTAACCTCGTGGTGGAGCAAACTAATTTGTACGCTCGGCAATTTTTGGCGCAAAACCCAGTGTCATCATTTTCCAACTGGTCTCCTGTAGACGCAGGTGAAATGATGCAGTTTTGGGACCTGGTCCTCCATATGGGGATCCTGAAGAAGCCAGAACTTCGGCAATATTGGAGTGTTGATATTTTATACAACACTCCACTGTTCCGAATGGTCATGGCTCGGACGCGTTTTGAGGCCATCCACAAATTCCTGCATTATAATGATAATGCACAGTGTCCCCCACAAAATGACCCCAACTTTGACCGTCTGTTCAAAGTTCGGCCGGTCATCGAACACTTCAGCAAAAAGTTTGCTGAAGTGTACGTGCCCCAAAGGGACATCTACGTGGATGAGTCCTTGGTTCATTTTAAGGGACGGCTCAGATTCCGCCAGTACCTGCCCAGCAAGAGGGCAAGGTACGGAATTAAACTCTACAAGCTGTGCGAGAGTACCTCAGGGTACACGCACAGCTTTAGAGTTTACGAAGGAAAGGACACCAGGATTGAACCCCCTGAGTGTCCCCCCGTCCTGGGAGTGAGTGGGAAAATTGTGTGGGATTTGGTGCACCCACTGCTGGATAAAGGTTATCACCTTTACACCGATAACTTTTATTCCAGCGTCCCACTCTACAAATCCCTCTCTGCGCGAGGTACCGCAGCTTGCGGTACCGTCCGCAAAAATCAGAGAGGCCTCCCGAAGACGCTACTTGGGCAGATGCTCAGAAAGGGTGAGAGCAGAGCCCAATGTAGCGACCACCTGTTGGTGGTCAAGTACAAGGACAAGAGGGATGTCCTTCTCTTGACCACCATACATGGTGATGGCAGCGCCCTCAGCACTGTACGGGGTACCTCTACACAGGTCCGCAAACCGGACTGTGTACTGGGGTACAATAAATACATGGGGGGTGTTGATCTCTCTGATCAACTCCTCCAACCGTACAGTGCTTTGAGAAAGGCCAAGGTGTGGTACAAGAAGCTGTCCGTGCACATCGTCCAAATGGCAATGCTCAACGCTTTCCTGCTGTCACGATGTGCACGCAACAGCGATACGACGTACCTTCAGTTCCAGGAGGTAGTGGTTAAGGCCCTGATGTTTGGCGCTCAGGAAACAGCGGGCCCCAGTACTTCTGGAACTGAAGGTGCTCGTATCATACCAGGTCAGCATTTCCCGGGGGTGGTCCCGCCAACTGGAAGCAAAGGTAAGCCGCAAAAAAGGTGCCGAGTGTGTTACAAAAGGGGAATACGCAAGGACACCACTTACCAATGCGACACCTGCCCCGAAAAACCTGGCCTGTGTATGAAGGATTGTTTCAAATTGTACCACACCTCAATGCACTACTAATTTACTTTACAGGAAAGATTAGTTCCAGAAGGGGGGCACATTTAGAAAAGTTCCTTGGGAGTCTACTTTCCAAAATTATGTCACTTGTGGTTTTTTTTTTTACTGTTTAGGCACATCAGGAGCTCTGCAAACGGAACATGACGCCCGCAGACCATTCCATCAGTCTGCATTCCAAAACGTCACGACTTCCCTTCTGAGCCCCGACTTGTGCCCAAACAGTTTTTTCCCACATATGGGGCACCAGTGTACTGAGGACAAATTGGAAAACAATTTTTGGTGTCCAATTTCTCCTCTTACCCTTGGGAAATATAAAAATTGGGGACTAAAACATCATTTTTGTGAGGATAAAAGTAGGATTTTTTATTTTTACACCTGGGCATTATAAACTTTAGTGAAACACTTGGGGGTTCAAAATGCTCACCACACACCTAGGTAAGTTCCTTAGGGGGTCTAGTTTCGAAAATGTGGTCACTGTGGGGGTTTCCACTGTTTAGGCACATGAGGCGCTCTGCTAACGGAACATGACGCCCGCAGACCATTCCATCAAAGTCTGCATTCCAAAACGTCACTGCTTCCCTTCTGCGCCCTGCCATGGCCCAAACAGTGGTTCCCCCCAACATATGGGGTATCAGTGTACTCAGGACAAATTGGACAACAACTTTTGTGGTCCAATTTCTCCTGTTACCCTTGGGAAAATAAAAAATTGGGGACTAAAACATCATATTTGTGGAAATTTTTTTTTTTTATTTTATTCACGCCAGGGCATTATAAACTTTAGTGAAACACTTGGGGGTTCAAAATGCTCACCACACACCTAGTAAGTTCATTAGGGGTCTAGTTTCCAAAATGGGGTCACTTGTGGGGGTTTCCACTGTTTAGGCACATGAGGGGCTCTGCTAACGGAACATGACGCCCGCAGACCATTCCATCAAAGTCTGCATTCCAAAACGTCACTGCTTCCCTTCTGCGCCCTGCCATGCGCCCAAACAGTGGTTCCCCCCAACATATGGGGTATCAGCGTACTCAGGACAAATTGGACGACAACTTTTGTGGTCCAAGTTCTCCTGTTACCCTTGGGAAAATAAAAAATTGGGGACTAAAACATCATATTTGTGGAAATTTTTTTTTTATTTTTTTATTCACGCCAGGGCATTATAAACTTTAGTGAAACACTTGGGGGTTCAAAGTGCTCACCACACACCTAGATAAGTTCCTTAGGGGGTCTAGTTTCCAAAATGGGGTCACATGTGGGGGGTTTCCACTGTTTAGGCACATCAGGGGCTCTGCTAACGGAACATGACGCCCGCAGACCATTCCATCAAAGTCTGCATTCCAAAACGTCACTGCTTCCCTTCCGAGCCCTGCCGTGTGCCCAAACAGTGGTATCCCCCCAACATATGGGGTATCAGCGTACTCAGGACAAATTGGACAACCACTTTTGGGGTCCAATTTCTCCTCTTACCCTTGGGAAAATAAAAAATTGGGGACTAAAACATCACTTTTGTGGAAAAAAATTTATATTTTTTTTTTATTCACGCCAGGGCATTATAAACTTAGTGAAACACTTGGGGGTTCAAAGTGCTCACCACACACCTAGATAAGTTCCTTAGGGGGTCTAGTTTCCAAAATGGGGTCACATGTGGGGGGTTTCCACTGTTTAGGCACATCAGGGGCCCTCCAAACGCGACATGGCGTCCGTTCGCAATTCCAGCCAATTTGGTTTGGAAAAGTCAAACGGCGTCCTTCCCTTTCAAGCCCTGCCGTGCGTCCAAACAGTGGTTCCCCCAACATATGGGGTATCAGCGTACTCAGGACATGTTGGACAACAACTTTTGTGGTCCAATTTCTCCTCTTACCCTGGGGAAAATAAAAAATTGGGGACTAAAACATCATTTTGTGGAAAAAATATGATTTTTTTTTTTCACGCTCTACATTAAAACTTGCGTGAAAACACTTGAGGGTTCAAAGTGCTCACCACACATCTAGATAAGTTCCTTAGGGGGTCTAGTTTCCAAAATGGGGTCACATGTGGGGGGTTTCCACTGTTTAGGCACATCAGGGGCCCTCCAAACGCGACATGGCGTCCGTTCGCAATTCCAGCCAATTTTGGTTTGGAAAGTCAAACGGCGCTCCTTCCCTTTCAAGCCCTGCCGTGGCCCAAACAGTGGTTCCCCCCACATATGGGGTATCAGCGTACTCAGGACATGTTGGACAACAACTTTTGGGTCCAATTTCTCCTCTTACCCTTGGGAAAATAAAAAATTGGGGACTAAAACATCATGTTTGTGGAAAAAAATATGATTTTTTTTTTCACGGCTCTACATTACAAACTTGCGTGAAGCACTTGAGGGTTCAAAGTGCTCACCACACATCTAGATAAGTTCCTTAGGGGGTCTAGTTTCCAAAATGGGGTCACATGTGGGGGGTTTCCACTGTTTAGGCACATCAGGGGCCCTCCAAACGCGACATGGCGTCCGTTCGCAATTCCAGCCAATTTTGGTTTGGAAAAGTCAAACGGCGCTCCTTCCCTTTCAAGCCCTGCCGTGCGCCCAAACAGTGGTTCCCCCCACATATGGGGTATCAGCGTACTCAGGACATGTTGGACAACAACTTTTGTGGTCCAATTTCTCTCTTACCCTTGAGAAAATAAAAATTTGGGGACTAAAACATCATGTTTGTGGAAAAAATATGATTTTTTTTCTTCACGGCTCTACATTACAAACTTGCGTGAAGCACTTGAGGGTTCAAAGTGCTCACCACACATCTAGATAAGTTCCTTAGGGGGTCTAGTTTCCAAAATGGGGTCACATGTGGGGGGTTTCCACTGTTTAGGCACATCAGGGGCCCTCCAAACGCGACATGGCGTCCGTTCGCAATTCCAGCCAATTTTGGTTTGGAAAAGTCAAACGGCGCTCCTTCCCTTTCAAGCCCTGCCGTGCGCCCAAACAGTGGTTCCCCCCCACATATGGGGTATCAGCGTACTCAGGACATGTTGGACAACAACTTTTGTGGTCCAATTTCTCCTCTTACCCTTGGAAAATAAAAATTTGGGGACTAAAACATCATGTTTGTGGAAAAAATATGATTTTTTTTCTTCACGGCTCTACATTACAAACTTGCGTGAAGCACTTGAGGGTTCAAAGTGCTCACCACACATCTAGATAAGTTCCTTAGGGGTCTAGTTTCCAAAATGGGGTCACATGTGGGGGTTTCCACTGTTTAGGCACATCAGGGGCCCTCCAAACGCGACATGGCGTCCGTTCGCAATTCCAGCCAATTTTGGTTTGGAAAAGTCAAACGGCGCTCCTTCCCTTTCAAGCCCTGCCGTGCGCCCAAACAGTGGTTCCCCCCCACATATGGGGTATCAGCAGTACTCAGGACATGTTGGACAACAACTTTTGTGGTCCAATTTCTCTCTTACCCTTGGGAAAATAAAAATTTGGGGACTAAAACATCATGTTTGTGGAAAAAATATGATTTTTTTTCTTCACGGCTCTACATTACAAACTTGCGTGAAGCACTTGAGGGTTCAAAGTGCTCACCACACATCTAGATAAGTTCCTTAGGGGTCTAGTTTCCAAAATGGGGTCACATGTGGGGGGTTTCCACTGTTTAGGCACATCAGGGGCCCTCCAAACGCGACATGTCGTCCGTTCGCAATTCCAGCCAATTTTGGTTTGGAAAAGTCAAACGGCGCTCCTTCCCTTTCAAGCCCTGCCGTGCGCCCAAACAGTGGTTTCCCCCCACATATGGGGTATCAGCGTACTCAGGACATGTTGGACAACAACTTTTGTGGTCCAATTTCTCTCTTACCCTTGGGAAAATAAAAATTTGGGGACTAAAACATCATGTTTGTGGAAAAAATATGATTTTTTTTCTTCACGGCTCTACATTACAAACTTGCGTGAAGCACTTGAGGGTTCAAAGTGCTCACCACACATCTAGATAAGTTCCTTAGGGGGTCTAGTTTCCAAAATGGGGTCACATGTGGGGGGTTTCCACTGTTTAGGCACATCAGGGGCCCTCCAAACGCGACATGTCGTCCGTTCGCAATTCCAGCCAATTTTGGTTTGGAAAAGTCAAACGGCGCTCCTTCCCTTTCAAGCCCTGCCGTGCGCCCAAACAGTGGTTTCCCCCCACATATGGGGTATCAGCGTACTCAGGACATGTTGGACAACAACTTTTGTGGTCCAATTTCTTCTCTTACCCTTGGGAAAATAAAAATTTGGGGACTAAAACATCATGTTTGTGGAAAAAATATGATTTTTTTTCTTCACGGCTCTACATTACAAACTTGCGTGAAGCACTTGAGGGTTCAAAGTGCTCACCACACATCTAGATAAGTTCCTTAGGGGGTCTAGTTTCCAAAATGGGGTCACATGTGGGGGGTTTCTACTGTTTAGGCACATCAGGGGCCCTCCAAACGCGACATGGCGTCCGTTCGCAATTCCAGCCAATTTTGGTTTGGAAAAGTCAAACGGCGCTCCTTCCCTTTCAAGCCCTGCCGTGCGCCCAAACAGTGGTTCCCCCCCACATATGGGGTATCAGCGTACTCAGGATAAGTTGGACAACAACTTTTGTGGTTCAATTTCTCCTCTTACCCTTGGGAAAATAAAAATTTGGGGACTAAAACATCATGCTTGTGGAAAAAATATGATTTTTTTTCTTCACGGCTCTACATTACAAACTTGCGTGAAGCACTTGAGGGTTCAAACTACTCACCACACATCTAGATAAGTTCCTTAGGGGGTCTAGTTTCCAAAATGGGGTCACGTGTGGGGGGTTTCCACTGTTTAGGCACATCGGGGCCTCTCCAAACGCGACATGGCGTCCGTTCTCAATTCCAGCCAATTTTGGTTTGGAAAAGTCAAACTGCGCTCCTTCCATTCCGAGCTCTGCCGTGTGCCCAAACAGTGGTTTTCCCTCACATATGGGGTATCGGCGTACTCAGGAGAAATTGCACAACAACTTTATCTGTCCTTTTTCTCCTTTTTCCCTTGTGAAAATAAAAAAATGTTTGTAAAAGATCATTTTTGTGACTAAAAAGTAAAATGTTAATTTTTTCCTTCCATGTTGCTTCAGCTCCTGTGAAGCACCTGAAGGGTTAATAAACTTCTTGAATGTGGTTTTGAGTACCTTGAGGGGTGTAGTTTTTAGAATGGTGTCACTTTTGGGTATTTTCTGCTATATAGACCCCTCAAAGTGACTTCAAATATGAGGTGGTCCCGAAAAAAAATGGCTTTGTAAATTTTGTTGTAAAAATGAGAAATCGCTGGTCAACTTTTAACCCTTATAATTTCCTAACAAAAAAAAATTTTGTTTCCAAAATTGTGCTGATGTAAAGTAGACATGTGGGAAATGTTATTTCTTAACTATTTTGTGTGACATATTTCTCTGTTTTAAGGGAATAAAAATTCAAAGTTTGAAAATTGCAAAATTTTCAAAATTTTTGCCATATTTGCATTTTTTTCATAAATAAATGCAAGTTATATGGAAGAAATTTTACCACTATCATGAAGTACAATATGTCATGAGAAAACAATCTCAGAATCGCGAAGATCCGTTGAAGCGTTCCAGAGTTATAACCTCATAAAGAGACAGTGGTCAGAATTGTAAAAATTGGCCCGGTCATTAACGTGCAAACCACCCTTGGGGGTGAAGGGGTTAAAGCCTTTAGCTCGGGCCCCGCCAGGGGGTAGATCTTACCAAAAAGTATCTCTGCTCCAGGCAATAATTCAATTGGACAATCATATGGACGGTGAGGAGGAAGCTGGTCAGAATTCTTCTTGTCACATAAATCCACATAGTCCTGGTATACAGCTGGTAGTTCAGGGACTGACATGATTCCTTTAGGAACAGAGCAAGCTGAAACTTTTGGACTCATTTGTTTCTCTGGAAAGTGTAATTCCTTGGTCTCCCAGTTAATGGTAGGATTCTGAGCCTGCAGCCATGGTAGCCCTAGAATAATGGGAAAGTGGGGAGAAGAGATAAGCATAAAGGACAGTTTCTCTTGATGATCTTTACCCATAAGAACCCTCAAAGGCTCTGTTTCCTGATCCACTGGTCCAGAGGTCAGCAGGGAGCCATCCACAGTTTCCATCTGTACTGGAGTAGCCTTCTTCACTGAACGTATTCCCTGTTTCAGAGCAAAGGAGACATCCATAAAATTTCCACTTGCCCCTGAGTCGATCATAGCAGAGCTAGACACCCAAGCTGAGTCAACCCAGAGTTTGATGGAAAGAAAGCAATGAGAATTGTTTTTCTTACAACTCAGCTGGGACACCGCTGAGGAAACTTGAAAAATGGCAGCGTTTACACAGTCAACGTCCTCAGAGGTAACGGAGTTTAAGTCCGAGAAATCAAGATCTGTTGCTGCAGATCTCTCTGGAGCCTGAGGCTCGGACCTGACAGATCCCCTCTCGCAACACTCACAATGAATGAGTGCTGCAGTAGTCTTACGAGAACGGCTGGGGCAGTTTATAATGAAGTGCCCTGACTTACCACAATAGAAACATAGATTCTCCTTAAAACGATGTTCCTTGCGTGCATCACTAACCCGTCGTTGTAAAGAGTCTACCTGCATGGGTTCAGGTTCAGGTTCCCGTGTAATCCTACTCAAAGGTTCCTTAGCTGGAGAGGAAGGTAGGAAAAGGTTAGTACGATTGCTTTCGAACCATCTCTCTTGCCTGCGTTCAGTCAGACGAGTATCAATACGGATGCAGTAGTTAATAAAGTCACCTAACGCAGTGGGAGGGTCGGCACGAGCAAGTTCATCCTTAATCAGTGGAGATAACCCCTTTCGAAAAATAGATTTTTTGGCGAACTGTCCCAGGTGGTATCAAGGGCCCATCTCCTGAAATCCAAGGCATATTCAGCTACCGAGTGCTTACCTTGGCGCAAAGCTAACATGGCTGCTTCAGCTGTTGCACCTCGATTGGGGTCATCAAACACCTGCCCCATGGCTGAAATAAAATCATCAAGGTGATTCAAACAATCATCCTCAGTCTCAATCAGAGGGTTTGCCCACATTAAAGCCTTGTTGGTAAGCAACATAATTATAGTAAGCACCTTAGATCGTTCAGTGGGAAATTGTGAAGCATGTGCAGAAAAAAAAAGATTGCATTGATTAATAAATCCCCTGAATTTCTCACGTTCACTGCCAAAACGAAAAGGGGGCAACTTGGGAATCCCAGCACTCGGGGCTACGGCAGGAGCCTGGACTCGCCCCTCTAGAACCTCAATCCTGGCTCGCAAATCCTGGGTAGTCTGTCCAACCACTTGCAAATTGTGATTATTGAGGTCCTGTAGATTTGTAAAACGGGTCTTTATATTCTGCAAATCTGCAAGGATATTATCAGTCACTCCGCAAAGTTCCTTTATGCGGGCCTCCATTTTCCAGATCTTTTAAGACAGGATTACTGGAAGAAGAGGAGAGAAAAAAAACAATAGTGTTCACCTGTGGCAACACTGCAGAGAGAAAAAACAAATTAAGGGAACTGCTCACCTGGAATGGTTGTGAGAAGTCACAACCACTATCATCACAGAAAGTTTCAACCAGACATCTGATATCCAGAGTTACAGCAGACAAAAAAGAGAAAAGAAAGGAAAAAAACAAAACAAAAAAAACAATAGTGTTTACCTGTGGTAACACTGCAAAAAGAAAAAACTTAAGGGAATTGCTCACCTGGAATGGTTGTGAGAAGTCACAACCACTGTCATCACAGAAAGTACAACCGGACGTCTGATATCCACAGTACAGCAGACACAGCCTTCCAGACCCAGCAGACACTAACGTTTTGGCTTCAGAATCTTGTAATGTATGTAGTACAGTTCATATAGCGTCTTGTGCTTGGGTGCGATGAAAACACAGGAGTCACAGGTTTGATATAGAAAAGTCCTGTATTACTTCATACAAGTTGGCAGAAATAGTCACACAGTTTGCAGACACAGAAACAGGAGACACAGCAGGCCAGAGTAATCCAAGCTCAGCAATCACTCTCCAATACAGATTCAGGATCTTCTTCTCTGTTACCGTAAGTCCATGCAAACGTGGGTCTTTCAAAGAGCAGGGTTCAGAGTCCACAAGTGCTTCAGAGTTCCTCAGTAGGAATAGCTGGAGTACAAGGTCCAAGGCTTACAGGAGTCAAGTCACAGGTTCACTGCAGGCTAGATTCTGAAGCACTGATTGCTCAGCTGTGGCTGCTTAAGAAGCAAAGGAGAGAATCAGGGCGGGAACATGCAAGCTGGAAACTCCATTTTGACTGAGGGCAAGATAGCTGCAGCAAGACAGAAAGTAAAATGGCTGACGAACAAACTGAGTTTCAGGAATATATACATAGAACCTTACAGCTGCATTGTGTTTGGCTGAATTCTTACTACACCCTGCATCATCATCATTATAGACTTCCAGGGACCCGTCTCACCTGTGGGAGACTTACTACCAAGCTGCCCCATAACATCCCCTGCGAAAGTCCTTAGAGCAGCGCTGGTACAATTTAACAGAAACCGCAGGTGGCGTCACGAACTACCTATCCTAATAATCCCCTGTAAATATTCCCCCATCGCATTGACTGCCAGGGCCACGGACTGAGTACCGCTGCCAGTGACAACTCCCATGGAAATCGATGGGCTCGGCTCCGAGTACCCCATAGCCCTGGTATCCACAATTGTGGTGCGAGTCAATTAAATTTTTGGCGTCACGAACAGGATGCGAAACTTGCAATTGTGAGTCCTGTGTGCCTATATTGAACTGTTTGATGAAAAAGACTGTTTGCTGCTTTTGGCGCCAAATACCGCCATTTTACCGCCAAGTTGGCGACCTGAACGCTGGTGAAGAAGGTGGGTGTGCATTCGTGGGCGTGTACCCCCCCTGAGGCGCGAAAGTTATGGCCGCCCTCTCCAAGGCCTACTACAATGTGCGGTCCAGCCCCACTGCAAAGGAAATACGCCTCCTCTTCATCCTCTATGCGAAGAGGAGGAGACGCAAATCCCGCCTCCACGGAAAGGACCAGAATGTTCCTGTTGGATACCACAGTCTGGCCTGGGACGAGGTGGCAGAAGGACAGGAGCAGCTATGCAGTGGAGTAGTGGTGGGCAGGCCCTGCTCCCCAGAAAAGCTGTTGCTTGAACCGGAGCCATCTCTAATACAGGAACTTCAGCAAACTATGCTGGAGCTGCAGAGGGAGAATGTGGTGCTCAGAAGATTAATCCAGCGTCATGCGGATGTGTCGACCCGCCACCACAATTGTGGATTACCAGGGCAATGGGGTACTCAGAGCCGAGCCCATGGAAGTCTATGGGGTTTGTCACAGGTAGCGGTGGCTCGGTCTGTGGCCCTGGCGGTCTGGCGTATGTTGGGGAATATTTACAGGGGATAGATATATTTACAGTTCGTGACGCCACCTGTAGTCTCTGGTAATTTGTACCAGCGCTGCTGTAGATCTCTGAGGGGATGGTGAGGCAGCTAGATGTCGGGTCCCCTACAGGTGGGACTCTTCCCTCAGGTCGATGGTTATGGTGGGGTTGTGCAGGCATGCAATTAAATAACTCAGTCTCACACCGTCAGCGTCTTTCCATACCTTTTACTTGTAAGATGGTAAGGCAGGTCCCAGGGAGGCTGATGGGGTTGATGGAGGATGAGTTTTGAGGCAACGGCTGAGCAAGGCAGGGGCCTCCTTTACTTTCCAATGATGATGAGTCCAACCAGCATAAAGCGTAGTTCACTCCTGAAACTTCAGCTATTTCAAAGCTGTACTGCCCGGTCAGTTTTGTGGTTGGAGCCTTCCAGTGATGAAACTAGGTTCTTCTATGCTTGGCCTAGCTCAAAGTTCCTATTCCACCTGACCCCTGTTACGTACTGACACTTCAAGGGCTGCTTTCTGTTACCTAAGGTCCAGTAAGCCTCTGGTTTTTCTACCACTATGCGTGAAGCTATAGTGATGCTTCGGTCTCCAGTGACCGGTGACAATGTGCAGGATACTTCAATCCTAAAGCACTTCTGATTTCCTTCCACTGTGCCTTTCGACTTGCTCCAACTCTCAATCTCAGCACTGACTAGGCTAAGGTGAACTGGCTCACCTGTACTAGCCTCCACTACTGTACTGTCTCTCTGAATCGACAGGAATCTTGGTGCTCCAGACAGGCACTCCTTCTCTCTCCCTTCACCTCAGGAGACACTACTAGACTCTCTTGTGCTAAAAACCACACCCCTCTACACCCCTGCTGGGTGTGTCCGAAGTATATGTGATGTCATGTAGAGCCCTTAACCGTTACCTCTCCACTCATCCTCCTGGTATTGTGTACCTTAAATACCAGGGCTACACATTCCCCCATGGTAAACGACAGCACTCCCTGGCTGTGAAATACAAAGAGACAATTTTGTTTATGCATTAAACATTAACATTAACTCTTCCCATCCGGGAGGTAAGGATGTCTTGAACGTTGCAAACAAAACATTAAATATAGAAAAATACAAAATATTAAATAGACATGTTCATATAAATAAACGGCAATATTCTTGTGAAGGACCCGCACCAAACCTTCAACGTGGGTCCTGGGTGGGCTGCAGGACTATGAATGCAGACCTCACTCAGTGCCTCACCACACGGGTTTTATGTTCAGAGGTAAGTCAAGGCTTCGTGTGAAACCATTATAAGGCACCTTAGTGCAACTATTTACAAGATACAGTTTTTGGGCTGGCTCAGTCCTCAGCCTCTGAGTCCATTATAAGACACCATAAGGAAAAGACACATATGTATATATACTTTTTACAATATTCACATTAATTTGTTATAATTACTGCTGGTATCGAATGGGTATCTTCCTTTTTGTGATTCGCTCTGATCTACGTGGAGTAGCTTCAGGTATATTAAGTTGTGATCTGTCTGCACTGCGTAACGGCAAACTATAGAACTGCCTCAATCTTTCTATGGATCTGGCAAGCGTACTGATGGCTGGGCGGTGTGAGTCAGCTTCACCAGGGGATCCCATAGTATGGGGCGCTGCTTCTGATGATCCTTCTTGAGATTCCGTAGGTTGAGGTGTTGCTGGAATGGGTAACTCCTGAACGGACTCAACTGGCACCACGGGCACAACTGGAGGTAGAACTTCCTCTTGTGGCTGATAAAACTGCAACACCGGAACTATTACAGCATCTCCCAGTCGGGGCCAATCCGCAGGAAAATCTCCCAGATCCGTGTGTATGACCTCTTCCTTTCCTTCTTCTTGATTGATGACAGGGTTCTTTTCACAAAGCTTTAAGGGTTCTGGACACAATTTCAAATGGTCTCTGGACACAGTGGTTATTTTTCTTCCTCCGTCCTTACTGATGATACAAACTTTTCTGTTGTCATATTTAGAATCTTGTACAACGTAGGGTTCTTGTTCCCACTGGTTATCCAATTTGTGCATTTTCCTTTTTCTTTTTAACACCACTTCTCCAGGCATCAAAGGCTTGGCAGGAGCATTTCTGTTGTAAATATCTTCCTGTTTCTCCCGTGCCTTGTTGAGACTTTCTTCTACACAGATTTGCACTCGTCTGTACTGCTCTTGCCGATTGATGTCCCAGTTTTCAATGGCGTCGTCTGCCTCCGGTTCTACCACTCCAAGTTCTAAATCCATTGGTAGTCTTCTGGGCCTTGCTCTCATAAGATAGGCTGGAGTGCAGTTAGTGGAACTTACAGGTATATGGTTATACAAGTCAACCAAATCAGGTAGTAAGTCCGGCCATCGATTTCTGTCTTCCAACGGTATGGATCTCAACAAGTCAAGGACAATATGGTTCATTTTTTCGCAAAGACCGTTGGTTTGAGGGTGGTATGGCGTTGTTCTAATTTTCTTACACCCGTACATGTGACAGAATTCCTTGAATAAATCAGCTTCGAAAGCAGGTCCTTGATCGGTTAATACTTGCTCCGGATACCCATGCGGTCTGCAGAAGCTTGCTTGAAAGGTTTTCGCGGCCGTCACTGCGGTCTGGTCCTTAACTGGAACAACCACCAGAAATCTGGAATAATGGTCCACCATGGTCAGGGCGTATGAGTATCCAGATCTACTTGGCGACAGTTTGACGTGGTCCAGGGCCACAATCTCCAGGGGGCGAGTCGTCCGGATAGGTTGCAGGGGTGCCTTCTGACTACCGTAGTCCTTCCTTCTGAGACCACAGGGTCCACAGTTCCGACACCACCTCTCAATGGAGCTGCGCATCCCTACCCAGTAGAACCGGCATCTCAACAAGGTCTCCAGCTTTCTCCAGCCAAAGTGTCCTGCTTGATCGTGGTATGCTTCCAACACCATTGGGACGTCTGCCTTGGGGACCACGATTTGCCAGACCATCTCATGGGTTCTGGGGTTGACGTATCTCCTGCACAACTTCTCACGGTATAGGAACAACCTGCTTTTCTCGTTCCACAGGAGCTTTGCTGACATAGGTGCATCCTTTTCCAAGGAGGATCCTTCCTGTCTTAACAACTCCTTGATGCGGCTGACCACTGGATCAATGTCCTGAGTCTCTTTCCAGCCGTGATGGGGTAAAGGATTTAATGTTGCACCATACTGCTTTCTGTTGACTCGATGCTCGTGGACTACCCCATTTCGATGGAACGCAGGTAGCTCAATGTAATGTATGTAGTAGAGTTCATATAGCGTCTTGTGCTTGGGTGCGATGAAAACACAGGAGTCACAGGTTTGATATAGAAAAGTCCTGTATTACTTCATACAAGTTGGCAGAAATAGTCACACAGTTTGCAGACACAGAAACAGGAGACACAGCAGGCCAGAGTAATCCAAGCTCAGCAATCACTCTCCAATACAGATTCAGGATCTTCTTCTCTGTTACCGTAAGTCCATGCAAACGTGGGTCTTTTAAAGAGCAGGGTTCAGAGTCCACAAGTGCTTCAGAGTTCCTAAGTAGGAATAGCTGGAGTACAAGGTCCAAGGCTTACAGGAGTCAAGTCACAGGTTCACTGCAGGCTAGATTCTGAAGCACTGATTGCTCAGCTGTGGCTGCTTAAGAAGCAAAGGAGAGAATCAGGGCGGGAACATGCAAGCTGGAAACTCCATTTTGACTGAGGGCAAGATAGCTGCAGCAAGACAGAAAGTAAAATGGCTGACGAACAAACTGAGTTTCAGGAATATATACATAGAACCTTACATTACTCCCTCCTTAAGGACAACCTCCGGATGACCTCAGACCAGGCTTGTGTGGGTACCTCTGATGAAACTGACGGAGCAAGCGAGGAGCATTAACGTTATTGACCGGTTCCCATGAGTTGTCCTCCACTGGGTAGCCCTGCCATTTAATCAGATATTGTAACTGATTTCTATACAACCTGGAATCTAAAATCCTTTCCACCACAAATTCTTCCTGACCATCGACTAGCACTGGGTCAGGGCAAGGAGAGGAACGTCCAGGAAACGTATTGGGTGTCGCAGCCTTTAGTAGGGATACATGAAAGACAGGGTGGATTCTCATAGTTCTGGGCAGTTGAAGACGACAAGCAACGGCACTTATAATTTTACTGATTTTATAGGGTCCAATGTACTTATGTCCCAACTTAGACGATGGAATCCTTAACTTAAGATTTCTGGTTGACAGCCAGACCAAGTCTCCTACCTTGAAAGCTGGTGCAGGTTTACGAAATTTATCTGCTGCTTTCTTGTACCTTTCTTGAGCCGATTCCAGATTTTCCTTTAGAAGATCCATATTCTTCTGTAAAGACGTGATTCTTTCAGCCACTGCTGGTAAAGGCGTTTCTATGGGAAATCGTGGTAGAATGTTAGGATGATAACCTAGATTAGAGTAAAAAGGAGACTGTTTAGTGGAGGCACTCTGAGAGTTGTTATACGAGAACTCAGCTAATGGAAGTAGATCCACCAATCATCCTGTAGGTGGCAGATAAAGCAGCGGAGATACTGCTCCAGGGTTTGATTGGTTCGTTCGGTCTGTCCATTAGTCTGGGGATGAAAAGCAGAAGAAAGGTTTACTTTAATGTCCAATGCTGCACAGAAATTTTGCCAAAACCTAGAAGTGAATTGCACCCCTCGATCCGAAATAACCTCATCCGGTACTCCATGTAAGCGAAACACATCTTTAATCATCAAATCTGATGTCTGTTTTGCAGTGGGTAAGCCGACACAAGGGATAAAATGAGCTGCCTTTGTTAGACGGTCAACCACCACTAGAATGGTGTTCTTCCCCTGAGAGGTTGGTAACTCCACAATGAAGTCCATAGAAATGGATCCCCACGGGCGGGACGGGGTGGGAAGAGGCTGTAACAGACCAGTTGGTGAGGAGCGAGGTGTTTTGCATCTTGCACAGACCTCACATGAAGTGACATAATTCAAAACATCCTTCCTGCAAGTGGGCCACCAAAAGAAACGAGAAAGAAATTCCTGTGTCTTTAGAATTCCTCTATGCCCAGCTATCTTGGAATCGTGAATGAGTTGCAATACTCTTAATCTGACTGTTTCAGGAATATACAGACGTTGTCCCTGAATCCACACACCATTCTTAAAGACAAGACTTACGTCCCTTGGGGGTTGTGCCAAAAAGGAATCCGCATGGTATGCTTCCTTGATGTCCTTAAGTAGGTCTTGATTATGAATTACTCCTAGGAATCTAGAGTCAGGAAGAATAGTCTTAGGAGGAGTAATTGGACGTGTCTCTGCTGAGTAAATCCTAGAGAGTGCATCAGCCTTTCCATTGCGCGATCCTGGTCTATAAGAGATGATAAAATTAAATTGGTTTAAGAAAAGATTCCAGCGAGCCTGGCGAGGAGTCAGGCACTTAGCCGACCTGATAAACTCAAGGTTACGATGGTCTGTCAGGATGACTATTTGCTGTGCAGCTCCCTGAAGAAGGTGTCTCCATTCTTTGAAGGCGGCAATAATGGCCAACAACTCTCTATTGCCCACATCGTAGTTCCTCTCAGCCGAAGACAACTGCTGGGAAAAGAAGGCACAGGGATGCAAGACATTCTTCTCACCTGTTCTCTGAGAGAGTATAGCTCCAACGGCACAGTCTGAAGCATCCACCTCTATTATGAAGGCAAGCTCGGGGTTGGGATGTACTAGGATAGGTGCAGTGGTAAATTTATCTTTTAGACGGGAAAATGCTTCCTGGGCTTGGGGAGTCCAGGAAAACCTAGACTCTTTCCGGGTAAGTTGAGTGATAGGTGACACTACCTCAGAGAAATTTCTAATGAAACGTCTATAGAAGTTGGCAAACCGATGAAGCGCTGTACCTCCTTCACATTTCTAGGACTTGGCCAATCCTTGATGGCTTGGGTTTTGCTTCCATCCATACTAATTCCTTGTGTAGACAGTACATACCCCAGAAATTGAATTTCGGTCCTATGGAATTCACACTTTTCAAGTTTGATGTAAAGATGATTTTGTCTTAGACGTTCCAAGACCATTCTCACATGTCCATGATGTTCCTCTGTGGAGTTAGAAAAAATTAGAATATCATCCAAATAAATTACCACGAATGTATCTAGGAGATCCCTGAAGATGTCATTCACCAAGTGTTGGAAAGTGGCTGGGGCGGTACTCAGACCAAAAGGCATAACTAGATATTCAAAGTGTCCATAGCGTGACCTGAATGCAGTCTTCCATTCATCCCCAGGTCTAATACGGACTAAGTTATAGGCCCCACGAAGATCTAGTTTAGAAAAAATTTTGGCATGTCGCACTCTCTCCAATAACTCAGGGATTAAAGGCAATGGATAACGGTTTCTAATAGTAACCTTATTGAGTTCCCTATAGTCTACGCATGGTCTCAGAGATCCATCTTTCTTCTTTACAAAGAAGATGGGTGCACCTGCAGGAGATGAAGAGGGGCGTATGAAGCCCTTGGCTAGATTTTCATCTATGTAATCCTTTAAAGCCTTTAGCTCGGGCCCCGCCAGGGGGTAGATCTTACCAAAAGGTATCTCTGCTCCAGGCAATAATTCAATTGGACAATCATATGGACGGTGAGGAGGAAGCTGGTCAGCGTTCTTCTTGTCACATAAATCCACATAGTCCTGGTATACAGCTGGTAGTTCAGGGACTGACATGATTCCTTTAGGAACAGAGCAAGCTGAAACTTTTGGACTCATCTGTTTCTCTGGAAAGTGTAATTCCTTGGTCTCCCAGTTAATGGTAGGATTCTGAGCCTGCAGCCATGGTAGCCCTAGAATAATGGGAAAGTGGGGAGAAGAGATAAGCATAAAGGACAGTTTCTCTTGATGATCTTTACCCATAAGAACCCTCAAAGGCTCTGTTTCCTGATCCACTGGTCCAGAGGTCAGCAGGGAGCCATCCACAGTTTCCATCTGTACTGGAGTAGCCTTCTTCACTGAACGTATTCCCTGTTTCAGAGCAAAGGAGACATCCATAAAATTTCCACTTGCCCCTGAGTCGATCATAGCAGAGCTAGACACCCAAGCTGAGTCAACCCAGAGTTTGATGGAAAGAAAGCAATGAGAATTGTTTTTCTTACAACTCAGCTGGGACACCGCTGAGGAAACTTGAAAAATGGCAGCGTTTACACAGTCAACGTCCTCAGAGGTAACGGAGTTTAAGTCCGAGAAATCAAGATCTGTTGCTGCAGATCTCTCTGGAGCCTGAGGCTCGGACCTGACAGATCCCCTCTCGCAACACTCACAATGAATGAGTGCTGCAGTAGTCTTACGAGAACGGCTGGGGCAGTTTATAATGAAGTGCCCTGACTTACCACAATAGAAACATAGATTCTCCTTAAAACGATGTTCCTTGCGTGCATCACTAACCCGTCGTTGTAAAGAGTCTACCTGCATGGGTTCAGGTTCAGGTTCCCGTGTAATCCTACTCAAAGGTTCCTTAGCTGGAGAGGAAGGTAGGAAAAGGTTAGTCGATTGCTTTCGAACCATCTCTCTTGCCTGCGTTCAGTCAGACGAGTATCAATACGGATGCAGTAGTTAATAAAGTCACCTAACGCAGTGGGAGGGTCGGCACGAGCAAGTTCATCCTTAATCAGTGGAGATAACCCTTTCGAAAAATAGATTTTTTGGCGGAACTGTCCCAGGTGGTATCAAGGGCCCATCTCCTGAAATCCAAGGCATATTCAGCTACCGAGTGCTTACCTTGGCGCAAAGCTAACATGGCTGCTTCAGCTGTTGCACCTCGATTGGGGTCATCAAACACCTGCCCCATGGCTGAAATAAAATCATCAAGGTGATTCAAACAATCATCCTCAGTCTCAATCAGAGGGTTTGCCCACATTAAAGCCTTGTTGGTAAGCAACATAATTATAGTAAGCACCTTAGATCGTTCAGTGGGAAATTGTGAAGCATGTGCAGAAAAAAAAGATTGCATTGATTAATAAATCCCCTGAATTTCTCACGTTCACCGCCAAAACGAAAAGGGGGCAACTTGGGAATCCCAGCACTCGGGGCTACGGCAGGAGCCTGGACTCGCCCCTCTAGAACCTCAATCCTGGCTCGCAAATCCTGGGTAGTCTGTCCAACCACTTGCAAATTGTGATTATTGAGGTCCTGTAGATTTGTAAAACGGGTCTTTATATTCTGCAAATCTGCAAGGATATTATCAGTCACTCCGCAAAGTTCCTTTATGCGGGCCTCCATTTTCCAGATCTTTTAAGACAGGATTACTGGAAGAAGAGGAGAGAAAAAAAAAACAATAGTGTTCACCTGTGGCAACACTGCAGAGAGAAAAAAAAATTAAGGGAACTGCTCACCTGGAATGGTTGTGAGAAGTCACAACCACTATCATCACAGAAAGTTTCAACCAGACATCTGATATCCAGAGTTACAGCAGACAAAAAAGAGAAAAGAAAGGAAAAAAAAAAAACAATAGTGTTTACCTGTGGTAACACTGCAAAAAGAAAAAACTTAAGGGAATTGCTCACCTGGAATGGTTGTGAGAAGTCACAACCACTGTCATCACAGAAAGTACAACCGGACGTCTGATATCCACAGTACAGCAGACACAGCCTTTCCAGACCCAGCAGACACTAACGTTTTGGCTTCAGAATCTTGTAATGTATGTAGTACAGTTCATATAGCGTCTTGTGCTTGGGTGCGATGAAAACACAGGAGTCACAGGTTTGATATAGAAAAGTCCTGTATTACTTCATACAAGTTGGCAGAAATAGTCACACAGTTTGCAGACACAGAAACAGGAGACACAGCAGGCCAGAGTAATCCAAGCTCAGCAATCACTCTCCAATACAGATTCAGGATCTTCTTCTCTGTTACCGTAAGTCCATGCAAACGTGGGTCTTTTAAAGAGCAGGGTTCAGAGTCCACAAGTGCTTCAGAGTTCCTAAGTAGGAATAGCTGGAGTACAAGGTCCAAGGCTTACAGGAGTCAAGTCACAGGTTCACTGCAGGCTAGATTCTGAAGCACTGATTGCTCAGCTGTGGCTGCTTAAGAAGCAAAGGAGAGAATCAGGGCGGGAACATGCAAGCTGGAAACTCCATTTTGACTGAGGGCAAGATAGCTGCAGCAAGACAGAAAGTAAAATGGCTGACGAACAAACTGAGTTTCAGGAATATATACATAGAACCTTACACTCAATTTCTTCCAGGTCGTCCGATTCTTCTTCCGTGTCAGAGTCATGCGGCCTTCGGGACAACGCGTCAGCATTAGCATTCTTTCGACCTGCCCGGTACTTGATAGTAAACTGGTAATTGGACAACCGAGCCATCCATCGCTGCTCCATGGCACCCAGCTTGGCAGTTTCCAGGTGGTTAACGGGTTGTTATCTGTAAACGCAGTGAACTGATTGGAGGCCAGATAGTGCTTAAATCTTTCAGTAATGGCCCAGACCAGCGCCAGAAACTCCAGCTTGAAGCTGCTATAATTTTCCGGATTCCTTTCAGTTGGCCTGAGTTTTCTGCTGGCATATGCGATGACTTTTTCTTGGCCATTCTGCTTCTGACTGAGAACTGCTCCCAACCCTTCATTACTGGCGTCGGTGTACAACAGGAACGGTTGGCTGTAATCAGGATAGGTTAAGATCTCATCACCTGTAAGGATCTCTTTCATCTTTTGGAATGCTTCAGCCTGTTCCTTACCCCAATTAAAGGGAGGGTTTCTGCTCTTTAGGGATTGTCCTACTAGGAGGTCCTGTAAAGGAGCTGCCTTCTTCGTGTAATCTTTCACGAATCTCCTGTAGTAACCCGTTAGTCCCAGGAACTGTCGCACTTCCTTAAGGTTCTTCGGCTCCGGCCACTTCTGGATGGCAGTGACTTTCTCTGGGTCCGGCGCTACTCCTTCCGAACTGACGATGTGCCCCAAGTATTGTACCTTCTGTTTGAGTAGATGGCATTTTGAGGGTTTTAATTTCATCCCGTACCTGGACAGGGACTCGAATACTTCTGCCAGATGCTTCAGATGATCCTCATAAGTCTTGGAATACACGATGACGTCGTCTAGGTATAGCAGCACGGTTTCAAAATTGAGATGTCCCAGGCAGTTCTCCATCACTCTCTGAAATGTTCCTGGGGCACTACTGAGCCCAAACGGCATTCTGTCGAACTCACAGAGCCCCATTGGGGTGGTGAAAGCCGTTTTCTCACGATCCTCCTCAGCCACAGCCACTTGCCAGTAACCACTAGTCAGATCAAGGGTAGAAAAGTAGTTAGCCGTTTTCAGAGCAGCTAATGATTCCTCTATGCGTGGTAACGGGTATGCATCCTTGTGTGTTATGCGGTTCACCTGCCTGTAATCCACACACATTCTCATACTACCATCTTTCTTTTTAACCAGAACTAGAGGGGCTGCCCAGGGGCTACAACTATCCCTTATCACCCCGGCTTTCTTCATATCATGCAACATTTCTTTAGCCTTCTGATAATGGGCTGGGGGTATAGGCCTGTACCGCTCCTCGATGGGAGGATGACTGCCTGTAGGGATATGATGTTGGACTCCCTTAATTACCCCAAAATCAAGTGGGTGCTTGCTAAACACTTGGGCATACTCTTGCACCACCCGTAATACCCCTTGCTTCTGGTGAGCGGGAGTGGTGTCCGTCCCAACATGGAGTTGCTGACACCATTCCGCCACCTGAGTTGCTGGGTCATTGTCCTCCGCTATTTGACAGGAGTCTAAGGACTCAGCCGGAAGAATAGAATTATTGTCGACAGCATGTAGTTTAGCAATGGTTGCATAACGGGGTAAGTTTACCTCATCATCTCCCCAATTGAGAAGCCGTACCGGTACTCTTCCATTCACCACTTCTACTACTCCCCTAGCAGTCATAAGTGTAGGTCTATGTTCTGAATGGTGGGGTTCTACTACAGCTTGGTAATTCTGTCCTCTCAGACCTATGGCTGCCCTGCACCAGATGATCATTTCACTCATTGGGGGTATCACAATAGGATCCGAGTCGGTGACCCGTACATTACCAATTTCGCCGTCTGTAAGCTTCGCTTGCTGCTGACACACCAGGGCCCGGATCTCTCTTTGGATTACTCCTTTCTGCCTTGGTCGGGCAATCTCAGCGAGCTGTTGGAGCAAGAACACAACTTCTCCCAAACAATTACCGATAATGTTAGTGCCCAAAATTATATTTAAACCGTTCTCCTCATTTGCAGTCTTTACTACCAGAAGCCCCTGGTCTTTCAACTCCTCTCTGCCCACCTTTACATCTACACATTTTGTCCCGAGTACTTCTACAGGAAGACCATTAGAAGCATATACGGTAAAGTCAGGGCTCGGGGAATTAAGACTGTCCATTGACCAGTACTTAGTATATAGGGCATCAGGTATTAGGGTCACTTGGGACCCAGTGTCTAACAATGCCGGAACTGCAATACCATCTAAGATGATGGACAGGTAGGGTCGCCCACCCACATACCTGCGGTTCCAGTCTAAGGGGCCTGACGGGTATTCTCCTGGGTGTTGGCCCTTGGACCCAGGTTCTGCCCGTTTAAAGGACACTGTGGAGACATATGACCTTTCCGGTTGCATCGATAACAGATGATCTCTCGACGAGGAGGGTGTTGATCAGAGGTCGCTCCTGGGGGTGGCGTTGTCCTCCTCCGGGGGGGCGACGTCTTCTTTCTTCTCCGGTGCATCCACGGGACGTCTTCTGGGCAGTCAGCTAACAAGATCTTCCCTTCCTCCTCTTTCCGCAGCTGCAGGGCACTCATCACAGCAGCCAGATTTTTAGTCAGCTGGCGCACCTCTGAGCGCAGACAATCCAATTCACTAGGGGGTGTCGCCTGCGTTTTGGTTTCTGCCACTAGCGGGGAAAAGGGGGTACTGCCGGTTCCAGAGTGACTTCACCCTGATGATGTTGGTTTGCCACTTCAGGTTTGCCCAGGGGCCGCAGCCCTTTTATTGCCATGTCTTTTAGGGCATCAAAGGTAGCATCCGGATGATCTAAGGACCACCAGTTTACAGTTCTGCGTTCCTCTTGGGATCTCAATCCCTGTATAAATTGTTCTTTCAGCATTTTATTCTCATCGATAGCATTTAAATTATTAATCTGCTTAAGAGCTCTCAGGGCTCCTTGTAGTCGGCAAGCGTAGTCCCAGATGCTGTCACCTGGCTGTTGTGAACAGTGATAGAAGGCCATCCGGAGATCCGTTTCTGTGCGGTCTTCAAATATGGCATGCAGCTTAAGGAAGATCGCAGGTACCGACTCCTGATCAACGGTATCCCAAGTCTCCACTTCCCTCTCAGCAGCGCCAGTTAGCTGCCCTATTAGCACAGCAGCTTTTTGTCTCTCAGGCATGGAGTACATTTCTAGGATGCTGCATAACTTCCGCTTGAAGCCTGCTAATGTGCCTGGCTCACCGCTGTACTGGGGAAGCCATTTCGCCCCAGGCATATATGGGAGCGTTAGTGGCATGATCGGGACTACCGGACTGGGTGCAGGGCCTGCCCCCCATCTGGCGCTACAATACCAGCGGTGCGGGATTGGGGCCTCCGGCGGGGCCGCACTGTCAGCCGGTTGTTGTGACATCTTAGCGCCCCCTTGGTTAAACGGAGCCTACCGGTTTCAGATGCTGCTACTTCACAGGCACAGCAGTGGGAACAGGACCTTCGTCGCAGGCGCTCTGATGTCAGAGCGTTCACTTCCTGTTGCAGGACCTGCCGCTGAGTCAGAGCCGGGGGGCGTGTCCAAGACTTTGCGCGCTCTTTCAGGTACGCCCACCTTCTTCTCCAGCGCCTTAGGGCGCGAATCTGGCGGCAAATATGGCGGTATTTGGCGCCAAACAATAGCAACAGTCTTTTTCACCAAAACACTCCACAGGCACACAGGGCTCGCAATGCTGCAAGTTTCGTATCCTGTTCGTGACGCCAAAGTTTTGTGTCGACCCGCCACCACAATTGTGGGTTACCAGGGCAATGGGGTACTCAGAGCCGAGCCCGTAGAAGTCTATGGGGTTTGTCACAGGTAGCGGTGGCTCGGTCTGTGGCCCTGGCGGTCTGGCGTATGTTGGGGGGAATATTTACAGGGGATTTGATTTATATACAGTTCGTGACGCCACCTGTAGTCTTCTGGTAATTTATACCAGCGCTGCTGTAGATCTCTGAGGGGATGGTGATGCAGCTAGATGTCGGGTCCCCTACAGGTGGGACTCTTCCCTCAAGTCGATGGTTATGGTGGGGTTGTGCAGGCATGCAATTAAATAACTCAGTCTCACACCGTCAGCGTCTTTCCATACCTTTTACTTGTAAGATGGTAAGGCAGGTCCCAGGGAGGCTGATGGGGTTGATGGAGGATGAGTTTTGAGGCAACGGCTGAGCAAGGCAGGGGCCTCCTTTACTTTCCAATGATGATGAGTCCAACCAGCATAAAGCGTAGTTCACTCCTGAAACTTCAGCTATTTCAAAGCTGTACTGCCCGGTCAGTTTTGTGGTTGGAGCCTTCCAGTGATGAAACTAGGTTCTTCTATGCTTGGCCTAGCTCAAAGTTCCTATTCCACCTGACCCCTGTTACGTACTGACACTTCAAGGGCTGCTTTCTGTTACCTAAGGTCCAGTAAGCCTCTGGTTTTTCTACCACTATGCGTGAAGCTATAGTGATGCTTCGGTCTCCAGTGACCGGTGACAATGTGCAGGATACTTCAATCCTAAAGCACTTCTGATTTCCTTCCACTGTGCCTTTCGACTTGCTCCAACTCTCAATCTCAGCACTGACTAGGCTAAGGTGAACTGGCTCACCTGTACTAGCCTCCACTACTGTACTGTCTCTCTGAATCGACAGGAATCTTGGTGCTCCAGACAGGCACTCCTTCTCTCTCCCTTCACCTCAGGAGACACTACTAGACTCTCTTGTGCTAAAAACCACACCCCTCTACACCCCTGCTGGGTGTGTCCGAAGTATATGTGATGTCATGTAGAGCCCTTAACCGTTACCTCTCCACTCATCCTCCTGGTATTGTGTACCTTAAATACCAGGGCTACACACGGACATGCAGGAGACAGAGAGACGCTGGCGTGTCCAGACACAGCGGCTGCTGTGGAACGCAGTATTCTCTCCTACAAGCATAATGCCGTCTCCTGATTTCCCAAAATCACTGCTGAGAAAGGCTGAGGGACGACCGGAGGCTGCCACCAAAAGTGCTGTACCTGATCCCACCGATGCGGAGGTGGAGGAGAAGGAGGCTGAGGAGGTCCTGCCCGTTCCGGAGTGCCAGCCAGGCCAGGAGGCCGCAGCAGATTACAGTTCCCCGGTAGGGACACCGGAGGAAACCCAACCGTCTGTGATGGAGCAGCGACAGCAGCAGGTTAGTGCGTCCCCAACTGATCCATTGTGCACACCTGCTTCCTGCTCTGCATCACACCAGCATTGTGCATCGGCATCGCCCCCTGCGTACACCTCTGTATCGCAATCTACATCGCCCCCTGCATCGCAAACAGCGACCTGCTCGACATCGCAACAGGCGACCTACCCAGCATCGCCCCCTGAAGGCCCATCGCAATCTATGTCGCAATCGGCATCGCCTCCTGCTTACTCAACGCAAACCAAGTCGCAATCTGTACAGCAGCCCCGGTCTCAGCCAGCGCTGCCGTCTAAACCGCAAACTGCGACCAAATTAGCATCGCAAAATGTTGTGGCACCTGAAGCGACGCAATCGGCGTCTCACAAAGAGGAAGCACCCGGCGTGCCCCTAGCGGTTCGCACAAGGACTGTAGCGACCCAGACATTGATAGCAGGTCACGACCTGTTTGTGATGCGCTCTAAGGAGCATCGCGTCGTTCCAGCCCCCGGGGTGGAAGATGTAATTGAAAGCAAGAAAAGTGAAGACCGGTAGGACCCAGACAGGGGTTTACCGCAACCAAGAAATGTAGAAAGTTTTGAAAGAAAAATTGCATTTTTGCACTTTAAGTATTGTATACTGATGTTTTACATATTTGGAATAGAATACCCGGCTGGGTAAAGAGAGTTAAAGAAATTAAAAAGTAATATGATAATTGCATAAGTTTTACATATAGAATACCCTGGTTGGGTAAAACAAGTAAGTGAATACTTGAAGTATATATATAGATATATAATGTGAATATGAAAGTTAAAAATTATAATGTGAATATTTGACAATTGAAGTTTAAATATGTGTCTTTAACCATGTCATGGACTGAGAGGCTGAGACTGTGCCAGCCCAGAACTTATCTCTGTAAATAGTTGCGCTATGGTGCATTATCTTGGTTTCACATAAAACCATTACTATCAACCTCTGAAGAAAAACCCGTATGGTGTGGCCTAGAGTGAGGTCTGCAGTCAGAAGTCCTGCAGCCCACCCAGGACCCACGTGGGAGGTTTTTGGTGCGGGTCCTCCAAAGTATCTTGTATATATAAAAATGTTTTGATATTTTGATACTTTTGTATTCTTCATTGTACAAATTGTAACGTTAAAGAAGTCGTACCTCCCGGATGGGAAGAGTTATAATGTTGTTGTTAATGCAAAACAAAATGTTCTTTTTGTCTTTTACAGCCCGGGAGTGCTGTGTTTTACCAAGGGGGGATGTGTAGCCCAGCTACGCAGGCACACATAAAAATCCAGGAGAGTGCACAGGAAAGTAACAGCAAAGCTTGATATGCATTCACTGCCACTCACTCTTCAGACACACCCATCTGAGATATAAGGGGGGAGTGACACGTGGCAGCTCAGTCTAGCTTCCTGTCTAAGGACAGTGTAGATAGTTTTCCGAGAGGAGTCAGTCAGTTAGCTCCGGGAGGCTCAGGAGTGAGTCATCCTTGGATAGTTATATGTCTGAGATAAGATCAGTCTGTGTGGAGCTTAGGTACTGCCACCTAAACAATCCGCTAGCGTCACGATAACGACGCATACTAATGCGATCGCTAGCGGATTGTTTCTATATCGCTAAATGCGGCACATTAGCGATATAGTTAACGACGCTATCGCGTTAGCGATCTTCTTAACGACTTAGCGGTACAAAAGTACGCTAAATCGCTAAGAAAAGGTGCCACACAGCGATATATACTCACCCAGCGGGAGCGCCAGCGATGAAATAGGTCCGGAACGATTCCAGCGACGAGCGAGATCACAGCAGGAGCTCGTCGCTGGAAGCTGCGCACTGAACAACATCGCTAACGGATCGCTAATAGTGACGTTTTTTAGCGATCTCGTTAGCGATATTGTTTAGTGTGGCATACCCTTTAGTGTTCAGTGGAGTTCAGCCTGTTAGCTTCTGTCTCAAGGACAGAGCAGCCATTCAGTCTCGGTCCTGTGTGGACTTTGGAGGAAACTGAGAGCTGTGCAGCGAGCTCTGGATGAAGCTGACATTATTCCACGAAAGCCACCAGTGTTTATGTTAAGAGCGGAAAGCAGGGCGAAGGGCACAGTGGAGAAGACAGAGAAGTGCTACAGGTATTGGATTACTTGCACTAAATTGCTGGACACCGGGGTCCGAAGTGTTGCTACTGTTTCAGGCATAGTAACAAGAAAACCGGAGGCATCTGGACTACAGGTCGCAGAGTGCAGCCTTAAGTGTCAATACGTAATCGGAGTCAGGAGGAACAAGGACTTTTAGCTAGGCCAAGCATAGAAGGACTCTGTTCTCACCACATAGAAGGCTCCACCACAATATTGGCCGGGCAGTACAGCTATTGAGAAAGCTGGGGATTCAGAATTAACTTCGCTTCAGGCAAGTTGGATTCACATGTATATGGAGTAAAGGAAGCCTCTAACCTGCTCAGCTGTTACCGGAATGTGCACTCTCCACCCCGACCAGCTCCCCGGGATCTGCTTGAACCATCATCAGTAAAAGGTATGAAAAGAAGCTGCATTGTGTTTGGCTGAATTCTTACTACACCCTGCATCATCATCATTATAGACTTCCAGGGACCCGTCTCACCTGTGGGAGACTTACTACCAAGCTGCCCCATAACATCCCCTGCGAAAGTCCTTAGAGCAGCGCTGGTACAATTTACCAGAAACCGCAGGTGGCGTCACGAACTACCTATCCTAATAATCCCCTGTAAATATTCCCCCATCGCATTGACTGCCAGGGCCACGGACCGAGTCCCGCTGCCAGTGACAACTCCCATGGAAATCGATGGGCTCGGCTCCGAGTACCCCATAGCCCTGGTATCCACAATTGTCGTGCGAGTCATGTATAATAGGGGGTCTTAGTTAGGTTGGGTGGGGGGATTGGGGGTTCAACAGCGGTGATAAGAGACTGACCTGGCCTGGCCCAGGCCCCGCCTGGGGAAAAACTTTGGGGCCTGATCCTAGCTCGGAGAATTCCTGAACTTTGTGACCAGAGCTGGATCAGGGGTGGTGGGATAGTTAGTGTAGGTGTGTGTTTATACATAGTGTAAAAAAAAAAATCTAAAAAAAAACCGGAAAAAAAAAAATCTCAAAAGGAAAAAAACAATAAAAAAAAAATAAAATAAATAAATTTGTATATTGTGTTGTATTTTGCTTTGTTGTTGTGTGAATGTGGTGGTATAAAGGGGAGGATGTAGGGTAAGGCAGTGGGACCAGTGGGTGTTTGTTATTTTGGTGTCATGTATAGTATTAGGTTTAGTGTTGCTTATATTGTATATATTGTATATAACATTGTATATAGGACGGTGTGGATGTAGTTGGAGTTGTATATAGTAGTATAAATGAAGCTGGCCGGGGGTTTTACATGATTCTATATTTATTATTTTAAGGGATACTTGTGTAATTCTGATTATTTTGTTTTCTTTGTTAGTTTTATTTCTTGTTTAGTTAATTTTATTTTATTTTTTTATTTTTTTTTGTTTCATATTTTGTAGGTCAAGAATTTTCCTTAATATTGTTTCCATTTCTGGTTTATGTCTTTGTGTCTTGTTCTGATTGGAGTTTTGTTCTTGTGGTTTGTTCTGTTGTGTTTTATTTTGTTATGTCATGTGAAGTATTTTATAATAATAAAAAAGACCTACAATCTATTACTCCCTGTTATCAGCCATTACTGGGGAGGAGACTGTAGGACAGGTGCCCACAATCAGTCACACCCTGCTGGGAGCAGCACCTGTTTCCTGAGCTCCAGGTCTTCCAGGAGGAGGCCCAGAGTCTGCCTCTCTTCTCCCCAGGGAGAGGCAGGCTTCCCTGGGAGGCCGGCATGGCTTCCCAGGCTTCCGTTCCCCGGTCTGTGCCGGCGGGGAGCAGGGAGCAGCAGCAGCAGCAACCGGCCCAGGAGGGAGTGAGGAGATCAGAACGGGTGAGGAAGACCAATCCTACCTACTCCAACCCTGAGACGGCTCATCGTCCGCCCAGAGAGGGAGACAGGGGCACCCAGGCCCCAGGAAGACGAGCCCAGGAAGATCCTGGGGGAGATGACCTCCGGCGAGTCCACAAAATCCTTCTCCTCCCGCGTGGTCGCCATGTTACGTGAGTACGAGGACGCCGGCAAAGCACTAACCCGGCTGAAGGAGGATCTGCGGGAGGCACGGATCCTAAACACCCGTGCCTCCAACAAGGAGAGACCCGTGACCTCCCAGAGGTTTAAAACCATCAGAGATGAGGTGGTCCGGTTAGTGCTCCTCCGGGAGGGGATCGAGAAAAGAGCAGGTCCCTTCCTGGAGAGGTTTAACAACCAGCGGCGGTTCTCAGAAATGAAGGGGTTAAACACCTCAGGAGAGCCGCCAGCCGGCGTCCTAAGCGAGGAGGAGGACGAAGTCGTGGCTGGAGTCTCTGGTGCTGGAATGAGTCGGGAGCGAAGCCAACAGGGAAGCGGCCTCCCGACTCGGCAAGGGACTCCGGCACCACAGGCCGGAGTGTCAGCGGAGGAAGAAGAGGAATGCGGTTTACTGAGGGAGATCAGAACCCTGGAGTCTCCGGTGCACCTGACCAGGTTCTCATTCGGTGAAGAGGAGCCAGCGGAGGAAACAAAGAAAAAGCGGAAGAAGGCCAAGGAGACTGCACGGGAGGTGGTGAGTTACCAATATGTACCGATGTCTGATGTTACACCTACCACCTCCTGTGTAAACCCCACCAAATCTAAAGGCACGGGCTCTGCAGTGGGTCCGGGGCATAGACAAGGTGGGGAGAGGAGGAGGACGTCCGGCGATGCTGCCGTCTGTGCGGGGAACAGTGCAGGGGGCGAGGCTGTGGAGGTACTCACGGTGCCGGACATAAGGGACCCTGAGGAGTTTCCCTCCCTGCCCTCTGTGGCTAAGCTGGTTATCACCGGGGCCGAGGAGGGTGGGGGGGATGTCCACACCGTTGCGAAAGGGGGACGGTGTGGACAGACTCCATCCCCGCTCACTGCGGCTAAGCCGGCCAACGCCGGGGCCGTGGGGGGCGGGGCCGAGGAGCGTGTTACGGAAAATTTGGGGCGCACTGTTGTGACAGGAGCGCAGTGCGCCTCAACAGAGGAAAAGAGGTGCGCGGTAGGTGATCAACGTGTAAGAAATGTTCCTGCAGAAAAGCAGCAGAGGAAAACCCAAACTGCAAAGAAAAAAGACTCTAAACCCCCAAGGTCTGGGGCTACAGGGCAGGCTGCTGACAAAAAGGGGCACAGTGCAACAAAAGTCAGCAGCACTGTTCCAATTAAAGCGGCTGTGGTGCTGAACCCCTCCCCGGTCCAGCAGGTGTGAGTGCAGAGACTCCAGTCACAAGGGAGGAAGGAATGGATGTGACTGTGGAAGGTGCAGAGAACGGTGGAACAAATGGTGGAGAGGTTAGTGGTAATGGTAAGGGGAGTGAAAGGAGCTGTGCAGCAAATGATGGGAGTTGTGGTGGAGTGAATGATGGGATTTGTGCTGGAGTGAATGATGGGAGTATTGTTGGAGTGAATGATGGGAGTTGTGGTGCCGCAAATGATGGGAGTTGTGGTGGAGTGAATGATGGGAGTTGTGGTGGAGTGAATGAGGAGAGCAGCACTAGTGTTGGTGGAGGGGAAGTAGGTAGTGGTCCCGCTGCCCCCCCAGCTGTGGCAGGGGCTTCAGCCCCAAGCTATTCAGGAGCTGTCACTGCTGGGGGTAGTAGTGCGCCCTTGTCAGGTGGCCCTGGGAATGGTATCTTGCAACAGCTCTTCCTGGACGCCCTGAAGAAAGGGGAGAGCTCCATCACTGTAGAGGGGAGGGAGGTTGATCTGTCTTTCTGGATAGAGAGACACGGTCTTTCCGCCTTCCGAGATAGAGGGGCAGAGACTGTCTGGTCTCTGCCGACACCGGGGCAGAGGAGAAACCGTAGGAACGTGGCCCGTCTCCACTGGGTAAGCAAGGATGCCTGTCCCGATCGGTCGAAGGTGGCTGAGCTCCTGCTGGGGATGGGCTTCGCGGCATACGACATCTTCGCCTTGATCCACCCCTATGGGACCTCCTACTTCGATGTCAGCTTCGTGAGACCGGAGGGCCTTGAGCTTTTCTGGTCTCGCCTTGAGATGACTCGGGGTTGCCCCGAATGGCAGGGTTTATGTCCTGTCGCGATATCCCGCCAGAACTCAGTCAGGAAGGTGACCGTTTTGACCAGTAACGAGTCACTTTCCTGTATGGACATCTCCACCTGGATTGGTCGATACGGCGACATCATCGGCATTCCAGAGAAGACCCGCGACGACCATGGTATCTGGTCAGGGGCCTGGACCTTCATGGTGAAATTGAAGGTTTCAGGAAACACTGTTACCCATATCCCTTCCTCAACATTTTTGGGGAGGGACAGGATCTTGATTTTCTACCAGGGGCAGCCTAAGGTCTGTCACAGGTGCGGCAGTCCACACACTTTAGTGCGCAGTGTACCACCCAGAAATGCGCACTGTGTGGGGACCTCGGCCATCTCGCTGCTACCTGTGGCAGGATTAGGTGTAACTTGTGTGGTGATCTCGGTCACCCTTTCAGTCGCTGTCCGCGTTCCTTCGCCAATGCGGTCCTGAAAGCGGCAAGTGCGGGACAGGCGAAAGCCGGGACTAATCTTGCCGGTGAAGGGACCAGTAGAGGCGGAGGAGGCAGGGAACCGGTGAGGAGCAAGCTGCCGCCATCCAACATCAGGCGGCAGGAGCAGCGCCATGGGAATAGGAGGCAGGGAGTAAAGACCCTAAACCCTGACCCGGGTACTTCACTTGCAGCTGAGGATCCTAAAGACAGCGAACTGAATGAGGAAGTCAAGAGACTTGAAAGGGAGGAGCAGGCGGACGCCATGTCTTCCCAGGAACCTTCATCCGGTGACAGTCTGGATGAGGAAGAGGGGGAGTGGTCACAACAAAGGAAAAAGGGTAATAGAAAAACAACTAAGGGTAAGAGGGGGTCCGGGTCTCGGGTCTCCTCCTGGAGTGCGGCCCCTCTGACTCTCTAGCCCTGGTCCAGATGCCATTGGAAGGTTCAGCCGCCCCCCCTCTGGTGGATCTCTCCAACCGGTTCCGGGCCCTCCAGGACTCCCCTCCAGAGGGGGAGGACGGGGACCCGGGGCTGGACGTTGCAGACAAGGTTGTTGGGGCTCAGGAGGTTGCTGGGTCTTCTTCTCAGGGAGCAAATAAAAGGCCCTCTGAGGGGGGGACTACCTCAGGACCACCAGACAAGGGCCAGAGTGAGTGTAAGGAGAGAATGGATGAGTCTGTCTGTCTTAAATGAACAAAAAGCTCATCATTGTCAGAGGAAGAAGGTGAACCTGTTGGGTGTGGGAAGAAAAAGGCTATCTAATTCAATCAATCATGATGGCGGCACCCACCCCGTTGACGCTGGCAACCATTAATGTTGCCAGCATAAAGTCAGAAGCGGCAAGGTACACGTCCTTTCATTTTCTCGGCCAACTTGATGCCGACATTTTGTTTTTGCAGGAGACCAGGTTGACTGACCTAGCAACCGTGCATAAAGCAAGGCGGGAGTGGAGGCATGGGCCCTCCTACTGGTCTCTTGCGGCCAAGCCGTCTAGCGGGGTGGCGGTCCTTTTTAAGACCGCAGCGGTTGAATGCAGACGATTAATCGAATTAGAAATGGGGAGATGCTTGATCCTAGATGTCTCCATGAGGGGACAGGAGCTTCGGCTCATCAACATCTACGGTCCCCAATCCAAATGGGACCGCAAATGTCTCTTCATGAAGATCAAACCTTTCTTATTTTCGAGTCGGCAGGTGGTCTTTGGAGGGGATTTCAACAACGTCACGAGACCCTGTGATAGAGGAGGTTCCGGAGACCGGCTGGCTTACGATTGCGTCGCGTTAAACAGGATAATAAGTGAGGCATGCCTGGTGGATGTCCACATCCGGCACAACACAGGCCACACGGGTTTCACCTTTTTTAGAGGTAGTCAGTGCAGGTCTAGGATAGACAGGTTTTATTTAAAGGAGGAGGCCGTCTCCTCGCCCATGTCGGTTGTGGAGGTGGCGTTCTCCGATCACTGTTTGATTATGTTTTCTCTGAACGTTACAGAGACTCCTAGGATGGGAAGAGGTTATTGGAAGCTAAATTCGTCACTCCTTGAGGAAGAAGCTGTAAGACGGTCCTTTGAGGAATTTCTTCAGAGCCAGATACCGCTGCTGGGCCTAAGTAACACTAAGTCAGAGTGGTGGGAGATGTTCAAACATCGGGTGTCGAGATTCTTCCGGCAACTCTCGAACCTCAGAAGCCTGAACAGGGATCGCCTGTATCAGAGCCTGAGGAGGAAACTCGAGCATCTTGTCTCGACTGGAGGTAGCCGCGAGGAGATCTCCGGTGTGAAGTCCTTGCTGAAGAGGTG
>JARQOD010006909.1:0-41020 GCA_033576555.1 Oophaga sylvatica | reverse complement strand
AGATCAAGTAATTTCCTTGTTACCTGTCAATTTTAAATGTCTATACTTCAAACAAGAGAAAGATAACCTTTACTACCATAAGATGATGATTTCATTTAAACTAATATCTAGATAAATAAAGAATTGACAAACATAAACCATACATTAACATGTTGAACAGCAATGCAAACCACAAAATAAATTAGTTAAGGAATCTGCTATACGGTTGTACATAAAAGCATACAAGTACATATCTGAATCCATTAATGATGGATAAGTAACAGTATGTACACCATTTTTATTGTATAGACAATGAATGTCTGACTTCAAAACATCATCAGCATTACAAGTTATCTGTGACATTACTAAAATGTTACATTTGCTGAATAATGTCACTAAACAGTTTATACAAAATTATACAATTTCCATCATGTAATACTCATAATATGTGGCAATAATCATGTTTATTAACAAACATAACCTTTAAAAAGTGCATAGTGCATAGTGAAAATTGCTATTTATGCCTGACTGTCGACTTGCAAGCATGACAACGGATAGATAAGGTATATATAGATGAGACTGCATAGCCACAGATGGTGAATGGCGATGTAATACTGTACCTCAATAAAGTGTGCGTCACTACTACATAATTTTTTTTATATAGCTTTATAAACAGGGTACGTGGATGTATGCTTGCGCCTTTGTTTTGACGCACAGACTGCCTTCCTGCTGAGACGCGTTGGGTAGTGAACAGTTGTGTGCAGTGTTCACTGTAGTCTGAGGTTTTCCTTTTTGGAGTGCAGATCACGCTCCAGTTAGTTCTTCAACCACTGCTGGTTGTAGTCTGCTGAGCGTGTGTCACTGGCACATCCTTGAAATTTTTCTCTAATTGTTGCTGCTCCACTCTATTACAAATAAATAAAATCTATTAGTGTGACGCGCTTCCATCCGTATACAATACATTGGTTGCAAACACTATAGAAGTACACAAAGGGGCCTTTCACACCTACTGAACAGTTGTGTGCAGTGTTCACTGCAGTCTCTGCGGAATAACCACACTTAGGCCTTATAACTTTTCAGACTTTCTTTATCAATCTACCAAGATGAAGAAGGCAGGGAGTAAGGCACGTGGTCGTGGAGTTTCTTCAGGGAGAGGACGTGGGGATTCTGTGGCTGCTGCGGCCCCCAGTGACACAGCATCCACCAGTTTTCCCGGGCCGTGAGCGTTCCTTTATGCGCACTTTTGTAGGAGCTCGGAGTACCCCCCTGCTGCGGGAAGAACAAATTGAAGCCGTTGTTGTTTGGATCTCAGCCAATGCATCGACTTCAATTGCTTCCACCTCCTCTCAGGACCACAGCACTGTTGGGCAACCATCTGTCTCTTCACCGCCTGGCAAATTGCCCAGGCAGTCAGAGAGTTCTGTACAGGAGCCAGCTGAGTGTCTGCTTCTGTTCTCAGAATCTATTGGCTTGCAAACAGGGGCCCAGCCAAGCAGCATTCTGTAATGTGAAGAAGAGGGAGTATGCAGTGATGCGCAACAGCTGTGTCTCTCTGAATCTGAAGAGGCGGGTGAGACAGTGCCGATGGTCAGCACACCGCAGAACGCATCTGATGATGATGATGAGACCCAGGTGCCAGTTTCTGTTGAGCATGGTGCTGGCCAGACCACCCAACAGCAGGTGTTGGAAGAGGGTAGTGGAGATGATGAGGTCCAATACCCAACATGGCATGAAGAACAGGAAGGTGGTGGGAGCAGCTCAGAGGAATAATAATAATATTTATTTATATAGCGCCATCATATTCCGCAGCGCTTTACAGTTTAGCAGTTTCAGAACACAAGTCATAAGTAACAACGTTAACAATACAATAATTTAAGCTAAATAAGTCGCCCCTGCTCGTGACAGCTTACAATGTACAATGAGATGGGGAGATACAAAGTATAGGTGTTTATATACAATGGTGCATTTACAATGATGTTCCAGCCATCTTAAGGGACTGAGGGATGGAGATAGTGAATGGGCTAGAGACACACACACACTTACACAGAATACATAGAATGACTTTGATTAGTGAATGTGATAGGCCGCTCTGAACAAATGTGTTTTGAGGGAGCGCCTGAAACCATGCAAATTGTGGATAGTCCTAATTTCTTGGGGTACAGCATTCCAGAGGATTGGCGTAGAGCAGGAGAAGTCTTGGAGTCGGGAGTGGGAGGTACGTATTAGTGCAGAGGTTAGTCGAAAGTCGTTTGCAGAGCGCAGCAGTCGGTTAGGCCGATAGATAGAAATGAGGGAGGAGATGTAGGAGGGGTGCTGCACTGTGGAGAGCTTTGTGGGTGAGAACCAGTACTTTGGTTGAAAGCTGGGAGAGGCCTAGAGAAATGGTTAGTGATAGAAGGAAGATAGAGGAAGACATTGCCCCAACGGTACAAACAGGAGGGAGAGTTAGGCTGCAGACTCGGTTGCCTGTAGCCTCCAGTTTGGCACCTGTTCGGAGCAGTTGTGTTCCAAAAGTCAAAACGTGCGCTCCCAGGACTTGCACTGCGTGGTCCTTTTTTCACACACTTGCACATGATATTTGCTATGTGAAATGCAAGCTGTGTAATCAAAAATTAAAAATAGCTAAAAGTGTCAGTCACCTCAATACCACAAATATGTGGAAACATGTGCGGACAAAGCACGTAGTTGAGTTACAAAGACACACTGGAGATGTAGGCCAACCTACAGCAGCACCTACATCTTCAGGTTGTGTTGAAGCCTCTTCATCGAGCTCACACACAGCTGGTTATGCTTCCTCACAGGATCGCCATGGAAGAACCTCGGCCACTGTTGTCCAGAGACAAACTGTTATTCCACACACAGCAGCAAGTTCCCTGTCATCCTCACACTCCCAGGCCACAAAACAGCCAGCGGTAGCACAGGCATGGGATAAAACACGGCCATACTCCGCAAACCATGCACGAGCACAGGCTCTGAATGCTGGCATTGCAAAACTCCTGTCCCTTGAAATGCTGTGATTCAGGCTGGTGGAGACAGACAGTTTCCGTAACTGAATATCATTGTCAATCCCACAATACAATGTGCCAAGCCGATTTCATTTCAGCAGGCAAGCCGTCCCTGGTCTGCAAAAGCATGTTGAGGGAAAAATTAAACATGCGCTACTAAAAGCCCTCAGTAGCAAGGTCCACCTGACCACCGATGCGTGGACCAGTACCCATTGTTATGATCTGCTACAACCAGTAAGGAAAGAAGGGAATTCTGTCCCTACAATACAACTAAGCTGAATCCCTACGATGTAACGGGGAACCTGATCCTGCGACCAGACCCGCTAAAGTCCTCATCTAGTGTGAACGAAGACCTATAGTTGCGAGGGAGTAATCCCTACAAGATCTAGGGACTGGGAGAAAAGGTGGACACCTCCTAACATAAATTGTAGCATGGATAATTAAACAGAAAAATAAATACTTTGTGATCCTAACATCAAGCAAAACTCACAGATTAAGGCACCTAAGCACCCGGCTAGCTTAACAGTAGATAATACAATGAAGTCAAGCAAAGCCAGAAGGGCGGAGCCAGACTAAATAGGGAAAAAAGGTCATGTGACCAGCAAACTGAAACAAAACCTAACAAGAGGGTTCTAACACCCATGGCCAGGGACAATACCTTTCCCTCACTGCCCATTGGGTCAATGTTGTGCAGCCGGGTACTGATCTTGCGAGTGGCGCTGTACGTGTTCTGCCAACTCCAAGGATTGCAGGAATCAAGTCTGTACACATTGATTCCTCCTCCTATTCCAGTTCCTCAGAATCATCGCTGCAGGAGCCGTCACGGTCTACCTCCACATGGACCCGTGAACGTTTACCTGTTGCGACCGATATGAGCACAGCCGTGTCCAAATGTCAACAGGCCATCCTGAAATTAATTTCCATGGGGAATCTTAGCCACACAGCGCAGGAGCTCTGTAATGCCATAAAGCAGGAGAGCGACGTGTGGTTTTTGGAAGAGAATCTACAGGCAGGCTTGGTAGTGTGTGACAATGGCCGAAATCTGGTGTCAGCTCTGGGCCTTGGCAACCTCACTCACATACCATGTCTGTCATATGTGCTCAACTTGGTCGTGCAGAGTTTTTTGAGGGACTATCCGGATCTTGATGCACTGCTGCACAAGGTCTGCCTAGAGTGCGCTCACTTGCGACGTTCCAGCATGGCCAGATCGCTGATTGCAGCTCTGCAACGCAGATTTCACCTTCATGAACATCGCATTATATGTGACGTACCCACCAGGTGGAATTCCTCGTTACATATGTTGGAGCGGTTGTGTGAGCAGCAGCCAACAGTAATGGAGTATCAGCTGCATCAGGCGCAGTCAACTCGCAATTTGCGGCGTTCACACTTCACCACTACTGAGTGGGCCTCTATAATAAGAATAATAATATTATTTATTTATATAGCGCCATAATATTCCGCAGTGCTTTACAGTTTAACAGTTTCAAAACACGAGTCATAAGTAACAACGTTAACAATACAATAATTAAAGCAAAATCAGCCGCCCCTGCTGGTGAAAGCTTACAATCTACAATGAGGTGTGGGAGATACAAAGTACAGGTGTTTATATACAATGGTGTTTTTACAATGATGGTCCAGCCATTTTAAGGAAGTGAGGGATGCATGGAGATAGTGAATGGGCTACACACACAGAATTACACATAGAATGACTTTGATTAGTGAATGTGATAGGCCACTGTGAACAAATGTGTTTTGAGGGAGCGCCTGAAACCATCCAAATTGCGGATAGTCCTAATTTCTTGGGGTAGAGCATTCCAGAGGATTGGCGCAGCGCGGGTGAAGTCTTGGAGTTGGGAGTGGGAGGTACGGATTAGTGCAGAGGTTAGTCGAAGGTCGTTTGCAGAGTGCAGCAGTCGGTTAGGCCGATAAATATAAATAAGGGAGGAGATGTAGGGGGGTGCTGCGCTGTGGAGAGCTATGTTGGTGAGAACCAGTAATTAGAATTGGATCCTATAATGAATGGGCAGCCACTGCCAGTGTAATGAGTGGCGAATAACTCTATGAAGGATATCTGCCACGTTTTGCGTGCGTTTGATGAGTCAACGCGGATGGCGAGTGCAGATGATGCACTAGTCAGCCTGACTGTCCCCCTTATCTGCCTGCTTCAAAAAACACTGCAAGCACTAAGGCATGAGGTTTTGGAAGAGGTGGAGGATGAGGAGTCACAAATTCCATCACCTTCTGGACAGTCAGCGCAACGTGGTTCCTCACAAAGGGCTGGAGGACTTTCAAAGTACCATGCTGTATCAACAATTGAACCTCCAGAGTCGCTGTCTATATTTTCATAACCATTACAAACTTTTAATGTATTTACAAAGCACATAATGTACATTTTTTGTCTATCCTTTTGTAATGCTATTGTGTTTCCATAAACTGATGTTACAGAATTATGATACAAAGTTTTTAAATTTTGAGTTTTAAATTTTGTAAATTTATATGTATTTGAAGGACTTTGTGAGGAGGATGAGGAGTCACAAATTCCATCACCTTCTGGACAGTCAGCGCAACGTGGTTCCTCACAAAGGGCTGGAGGACTTTCAAAGTACCATGCTGTATCAACAATTGAACCTCCAGAGTCGCTGTCTATATTTTCATAACCATTACAAACTTTTAATGTATTTACAAAGCACATAATGTACATTTTTTGTCTATCCTTTTGTAATGCTATTGTGTTTCCATAAACTGATGTTACAGAATTATGATACAAAGTTTTTAAATTTTGAGTTTTAAATTTTGTAAATTTATATGTATTTGAAGGACTTTGTGAGGAGGAGTCAATGGAGGAGGAAGACATCGCTCCAGAGGGAGGTAGACAATGCTCTAGTCAGTATGTAGACCAAGGGTGGGGTGATGCACAGCAGGCGGAGATGACGCCTCTTGCAGGGGACAACGTTTCTTGGCCAGTTGGGAGTCTGCAGCACATGGTTGATTTCATGCTGCAGTGGCTGAGAAACGACCGCCGCATCGAACACATTCACACCACGTCTGATTATTGGGTGTACACCCTCCTAGACCCTCGCTACCGGGACAACTTACAAAGCCTCATCACACCGTTGAACCGGGAGCGTAAAATGCGGAAGTACCAAGACACACTGGTGCAATCCATAATGTTCTCCATTCCAGCCGAGAGCACTGCTGCTGCTACTGATTTACAAAGCAGCTCTGTGCGTCGAGGCAGTGGAGACAGCTCTGCAACAAGAGGGAGCACAAGCAGCGCCTCTGCACAGGGCAAGAACAGTATGTTCCAAATGTGTCGAAGTTTTGTGGCAGCGCCACCAATGTCTACACCATCCGAGACGGCTCCAGTCAGCAGGAGGCAACATTTCCGTAAGATGGTTACAGACTACATGTCTTGCCCTCTCAGTGTACTCTCAGATGGCTCTTCCCCATTCAAGTTTTGTGTCTCTAAGCTGGATACATGGCCAGAGCTTAGCCAGTATGCATTGGAGGTGCTGGCTTGATCTGCTGGCAGTGTATTATCGGAGCGCGTCTTTACTGCTGCAGGTGGTGTACTAACAGACCGTTGCATGCGACTATCCTACGATAATGTAGAACGGCTTACTTTTCTGAAAATGAACTAGGCATGGATCTCGCCTGAATTTGCCTGTCCGGTTTCAGATTAACTAACTGGTTGACAACGTTTTCCATGTCTCCTGTTATGTTCATCTTTCTACCACCTGAGCTATACTCCCTGGGCTACAACACTGCCAGTTGCTGCTCAGAAGTGTCGTGTCCACAGACCAATACACAAGCTATAGTAATAGTGGGGTTCAGTAACGCCTGCTGTTCCCCTGCTGTGTGTCCGGCAAAAATTACTGCTACCTAGCTACACATGTTTAAAAAAACATGACATGTTAAAGTGGCTAGTGCTACACATAGATATCAGGCTACACCCTTATTTCTAAGCTGTAAACAAGTGAAACGTCAAATTTAAAACCATTCAATGATTAGTGTTGGTAACAAATCTGTAACTAAATAATTGTGACATATTATGGCAGATATCCACATGTCTAACACAAATGCTAACACAAAAGCATACTTATGCTATAGGGTACTGATGGTGAACCTTCTCACTCCATAACTTTGACCAATCCAACTCACATCATGCCTCAAATGCTGCAATGTTGAAAGTGCATAATGTGGGTTGAACTTTGACAACAGCTGCAGTGCGAAGGTTATCCTTCTGTGTTCTTGGCTTTTAAATAAAAGCATACAAGTAAATATAATAATACATTGTTGATTAAGGGACATGATGTACACCTGTAATATTGTGCAAACAATGGATGTAGGACTATTCCTCTTCAACATTACTTATATTTGTGTCATTTGAAAAAATACATATTTTAGTTAAAAATTAAAAACCCATGTTCAGTAGCTGTGAAAGGCCCGTTTGTGTACTTCTATATTGTTTGCAACCAATGTATTGTATACGGATGGAAGCGCGTCACACTAATAGATTAGATTTATTTTAAATGGAATGTAGCAGAACCAATTGGAGATAAATGAAAAGGATGAGCCACTGAGACACGCTCAGCAGAGTACAAGCAGCAGTGCTTGAACATGTAACTGGAGCGTGATCTGCACTCAAAAAAGTAAAAAACACAGACTGAAGTGAACACTGAAACACAACTGTCCACAATCTGTGAAAAGCTCCTTTCTGTACTTCTATAGTGTTTGCAACCAATGTATTGTATACGGATGGAAGCGCGTCACACTAATAGATTAGATTTATTTTAAATGGAATGTAGCAGAACCAATTGGAGATAAATGAAAAGGATGAGCCACTGAGACACGCTCAGCAGAGTACAAGCAGCAGTGCTTGAACAAGTAACTGGAGCGTGATCTGCACTCAAAAAAGTAAAAAACACAGACTGAAGTGAACACTGAAACACAACTGTCCACAATCTGTGAAAAGCTCCTTTCTGTACTTCTATAGTGTTTGCAACCAATGTATTGTATACGGATGGAAGCGCGTCACACTAATACTATTAGTGTGACGCGCTTCCATCCGTATACAATACATTGGTTGCAAACACTATAGAAGTACAGAAAGGAGCTTTTCACAGATTGTGGACAGTTGTGTTTCAGTGTTCACTTCAGTCTGTGTTTTTTACTTTTTTGAGTGCAGATCACGCTCCAGTTACTTGTTCAAGCACTGCTGCTTGTACTCTGCTGAGCGTGTCTCAGTGGCTCATCCTTTTCATTTATCTCCAATTGGTTCTGCTACATTCCATTTAAAATAAATCTAATCTATTAGTCTAATAGATTAGATTTATTTTAAATGGAATGTAGCAGAACCAATTGGAGATAAATGAAAAGGATGAGCCACTGAGACACGCTCAGCAGAGTACAAGCAGCAGTGCTTGAACATGTAACTGGAGTGTGATCTGCACTAAATAAAGTAAAAAACACAGACTCAAGTGAACACTGAAACACAACTGTCCACAATCTGTGAAAAGCTCCTTTGTGTAGTTCTATAGTGTTTGCAACCAATGTATTGTATACGGATGGAAGCACGTCACACTAATAGATTTGATTTTTTTTTCTAATATAATGGAGCTGCACCAATTCCACAAAATAAAAAAAAAAAAAAAAAAAAAAAGAGTCAGTGACACGTGCAGATGCCTACAAACAGCGGTGGATGCAGAGCAAACTGCAGCGTCACCTGCACTGTCACACACACACACCTTGCACAGAGCTGTTAAAACAACACTGGCAAAATGAAGCTTTACACAGCGGTTGGTAAACTAGCCTGCCTCAAGCACAGTAGTACACAAAATCGCAATATCTAACTGTCCCTCAGAGTGAGCAGAGTAGCGTTCTGTCCCTTACTGAGTTCACAGCACAGTGACGCTAAAATGGCGGCGGCGCCTTTTATAGTGCATTCTGACATCATTTCAGCAGCCAATCACAGCCATGCCATTACTTAAGATGCCCGCGCAGCATTACAGGATGTGCCCACACTTCGTAGGATTCCTCATTGGCTGACTAAAATCACATTGCCTCTCAAAGAATTATGGGAACTTCCGATTCCGGTATACGATATGGAAAAAGTATCGGAATTAAGTATCGGAATTCCGATAACGCGAATATCGGCCGATACCCGATACTTGCGGTATCGGAATGCTCAACACTATCCAGGAGTCATCACATGGACACTTCACTCATATGAGATTTTTATACTTATGGTCCTGTGACAACCAGCTTCTCTTCCTGCTTCTCTCAGTTTTTCACTGAACATTGAGAGCATTAGGGAGAGCAGCTCGTGGGTACATGACTAAGTGTGCAAATCGCATGTGTGCTTGGGGGGGGCGCTGAACCGAATTCTTGCCCCGGGTGCCAGAAAGCCTAGATACACCTCTGGGTGTGAGTCTGATATGGAGCCCGCTGCCACCTCCGGCGCCGCTATAAGAGGAGGTGGGACGGGCCCTGAGCAGTCCGGCACTTCCGCGTCATGTGACGTGGGGGCGTGCGCGCGCTCTCACGTCACATGCAAGGCTGGCATGGAGGACGGAGCGGCGCGCGGAGCAGAAGAGCTGGAGGACGCAGTCACCTGAGGATTGGCAGATTGGTAAGTATGCTTGCTGAGTCTGACTCTCTTTTACAGGGACGCGGCAGCCGCAGCTTCCCGTCCCGGCACTTGAGGAGAGGGGGGAGAGCGGAGGGTGGAGGAGTGAGTGTATCAGGGGCCTCAGGCCCAAGGACACAGCGTGCCACATTAGAGGCCCCAGGAAGCAGCAGGCCCCTAATGGGGCCCTAGGAAGCAGCAGGCCCCATTAGGGGCCTAGGTCCAAAGGAAGCAGCAGGCCCCATTAGGGGCCTAGTTCCAAAGGAAGCAGCAGGCCCCATTAGGGGCCTAGGTCCAAAGAAAACTGCAGGCCCCATTAGGGCCTTGGGCCCCAGGAAACTGCAGGCCCCATCAGGGGCCTAGTGCCCCAGGAAACAGCAGGCCCCATCAGGGACCTAGGGTCCCAGGAAACAGCAGGCCCCTAATGGGGCAACGAAAACAGCAGGCCTCTTTACAGTGCTGCAGATGGCGACCAAAATGGTCGCCAAAGCGGCTAAAAATTTGCAAATGGCGACTGGATTATTCAATCCATTCGCCGTTTGCGATTAGTGATTTTTAAAAATATATATATATTTTTTTTAAAATGGCGGCCGGAGGCGGGGGGGGGCCCATTGTGAAGTTTGCTGTGGGGCCTTGCCGTTCCTAGTTACGCCCCTGATTAGTGCTGTGTAAAAAGCAGTCTGCACAGCAGTGTACACACAGCAATACAGCTAGCAGGCAGCCTATTAACCAGCGCTGCTGCACACAAGAAAATCTTCCCCTGTCACTGCACACTAACTGTACAGCACAATTGCTATCAGCACAAGCACATAAGAACTTCTCTTTCCAGCCCTAACTTCCTACTGATAAACAGCGTCAGCAACCTCTCCCTTCTGTTCAGATCGGCAGAAGTAAAATGGCGATCGGCGGTCAGGGCTTTTATAGACACTATGGTGCCCCCCAAAGCAAGCCAATAACTGCAATGCCCTTCTCTAAGATGGTGGTGGACGCTGCGCATGTCATCTCGTTGCCCAAAGTGTACGTCCTTGCTCATTGACTGAAAAAAGGAGCCTGCAAGCATTATGGGAAAACCGACCTTGGCGCTCGGGTCGACGACCGCATGACCGACTTCACGCTATGGTTGGGTTTCGCTCGGCGAAACCCGACTTTGGCGAAAGTCGGCGACTTATGAATCTGACCGACCTGTTTCGCTCAACTCTAGTAGGGAGAGGTTGCTGACGCTGTTTATCAGTAGCTGGAAAGAGAAGTTCTTCTGTGCTTGGGCTGATAGCAATTATGCTGTTCAGTTATTGTGCAGTGACAGGGGAGGATTTTCTTGTGTGCAGCAGCACTGGTTATTAGGCTGCCTGATAGCTGTATTGCTGTGTGTACACTGCTGTGCAGACTGCTATTTACAAAGCATTAATACTTTTATTCTTTTTTTCTGCACAGTTACCGAGCGTTCATTTTTTCCCACACCGTATAGAGCTGTACGCTCCTCACACACTTCCGTGTACCGGCTGTATCACGGACAAATACATGCTGACTATCTGTGTGTGACTCCAGAAATTTATACGGAGATTGAAATTTTCCCCTACACAGTATACAGCTGTACTCTTGTGATACAGTACCGTATATCTGCTCTTTGTATTACGGTCAAATCCATACTGAGAGAGCGTGTGTGTGTGACTCTGGAAATATATACGGAGATTTAAATTTTCCTCTACACCATATACAGCTGTACGCTTGTGATACAGTACCGTATATCTGCTCTTTGTATTACAGTCAAATCAATACTGAGAGAGCGTCTGTGTGTGACTCCGGAAATATATACGGAGATTTAAATTTTCCCCTACACCGTATACAGCTGTCTGCTTCTGATACAGTACCATATATCTGCTCTTTGTATTACAGTCAAATCCATACTGAGTGAGCATCTGTGTGTGACTCCGGAAAAATATATGGAGATTTAAATTTTCCCCTACACTGTATACAGCTGTACGCTTCTGATACAGTACCGCATATCTGCTCTTTGTATTACGGTCAAATCCATACTGAGAGAGCGTCTGTGTGTGACTCTGGAAATATATACGGAGATTTAAATTTTCCCCTACACCGTATACAGCTGTCCGCTTCTGATACAGTACCGTATATCTGCTCTTTGCATTACAGTCAAATCCATACTGAGTGAGCGTCTGTGTGTGACTCCGGAAATATATATGGAGATTTAAATTTTCCCCTACACCGTATACAGCTGTCCGCTTCTGATACAGTACCGGTTATCTGCTCTTTGTATTACGGTCAAATCCATACTGAGTGAGCGTCTGTGTGTGACTCCAGAAAAATATACAGAGATTGAAATTTTCCCCTACACCGTATACAGCTGTACGCTCCTCATACAGTACCATATATCTGGTGGTATTTTTGGTACATTTTCCCAAACATGAGGAAGTATGGTGGAAGAGGCCGCGGACGTGGGCGGGGGGGCCAGCTGGTACTGATGGTGGTGGTGGTACATCTGCTGATAGTGCCAAAAGCACAATAGCACCTAAGGCAGGAGGTGTTGAGCCTGCGTCATCGTCTGGCTCCAGAAGGCCTGGAAGACTTCCTTTTCTGGGAGTAGGAAAAAACGCTTTTAAAGCGGAGCATCAGGAACAGGTTTTGGCTTACATTGCCGAAACAGCCTCCAGCTCTATCGCCTCCTCTTCTGAAGTTTCAAAAAATGCAAGCACTGAGTCGTCAGTGCAGGCTCCTGGTCAGGAACAACACCTTTCCTTGTGTCCTTCACCCCCACCAAAAGTGAAGGAAGTGGCAGGCCAGACCGTGAAATTAGCACAGCCTGCAAGCCCTAAAATTTTTTCCCATAGTAGAAAGAGTGCAGTGTGGCACTTTTTTGACCAAAATCCTATTGATGAGGCAAAGGTTATCTGTAAGAAATGCGGAAGGACCTTTAGCCGAGGGAAAAATCTCCGAAATTTGAATACCAGTTGCATGCTTAGACATGTAAACACCATGCACTTGCAAGCGTGGACTGACTACAAAACCTCACTGGCTTTGAACGCCTACATTGCCAAACTGATCTCATTAGAGATGATGCCCTTCCATTTGGTTGAAAGTGCAGCGTTCTGAGAGCTCATGGCCTACGCTGTCCCACCCTATGACCTACCCAGTTGGCACTTCTTTTCTAGAGAAGCCATCCCTGCCCTCCACTTGCATGTGAAAGACCGCATTGTCCATGCACTCAAACAATCAGTGAGTGGAAAAGTGCACCTCACAACAGATGCATGGGCCAGTAGCATGGCCAGGGCCGTTACGTGTCCATCACTGCGCACTGGGTTAATGTGGTGGATGCAGGGTCCACAGGGGACAGCGGCAGTGGGACAGTGCAGCCTAGCCCACGGTATAGGCAACAGTTGGCTGTAGGCGTTCGACCCTCCTCCTCCTCCAGAAGCAAAAGCTCGTCGACAGAGCGCAGTCGCATGAGCACTCCATCCACAGCTGCCAGTGTTGCATACGAGGTGTCCCACTATCGAACAGCTAGTGGTAAGCGTCAGCAAGCTGTTTTAAAGATGATGTATTTGGGCGACAACAGACACACCGCGGAGTGTTATGATTTGGTAACTGAGAAGGACAGGAGCAAAACAGCAAGGAAGCCGAACACCTGAGAGATTGGAAACTAATGGGTTGCAGATCCCTAAACTAACCGCACGACTAGAAGCAGCCGTGGAGCGTACCTACGGTGGTCCTAGATACCTCGGCACAGCCGGAGAGCTAGCTACACCTAAAGATAGAAACAGGAAAGCTAACTGCCCCGGAGTAGAGCCCCAAAGGAATAGGCAGCCCCCAAACATATAATGGAGGTTAGACAAGACGAAACACAAACACAGGCAGAAAATAGAGTGAGCAAACGCAGGGGCCAAACACTGCCTAAATAGGACAGGACAGAAGACTATCTGCAACCCAGCAAAACCCTAGCAAAACTTCCAACACTTCTGATTTAAAAAATGCTGAGATCAGACAATCTTGCCACCCATTAAATCAGATCTCAGTGTGAAAAAGGCTAACCTGCAGCCACTCAAAAAGCAGGGAAAGAGCAATTGAACAAATAACAGTGGCTACTGAAAAACAGAGAGTAGCACAGACCCCAGGAGGGGACCCGGCTAACCTCCACAAAGGTGCAGACAAAAATGGAAATTTTTTTTTACTATTTTTCCCTTCTGTTGAGCACCATAGAATTTTCAGTAAGGCCGGTGATTCTGTTATGATTTGGTAACTGACGACACAATAGAAACAAGCAGAAAATATCTTATCTGAAGGTAGCAGACAAAGGCAAGACACCAGCAGACTTCCAAATGAACCAGGAAACAACAATTGATCACCAGCGAGGATCATGAGAAGGCAGCTCCCTTATATCAGCCCTGTCAGTGACTCCTGATTGCCAGTCATCGCTGGCAGGTGAGGAGGCCCTGTCATTCGATATAGCCTCAATACCGTCAGCAACCAACAGAGGGAGCCTCAGCTCAGAAATTGTCTCCAACACATTTACAACAGTACCCCCCCCCCCCTTGAGGAGGGGTCACCTAACCCTCACCTGCGCCACCAAGCGGGTCAGGATGAGCTCGGTGATAGGCACGAACCTGTCATGTATAGTGTACAGTTCCTATAGCGTCTTGTGCTTGGGTGCGAGGAAAACACAGGAGACATAGGTTGAAATGAAATGACTTGTATTACTTCATACAAGCATGCTGAAAAGTTCACACAGTTTGCAGGAACAGAGTCAGGAGACACAGCAGGCCAGAGTAATTTCAAGCACTACAATAAATCTCCAAAGCAGGTTCAGGATCTCTTCTCTGTACCGTAATTCCTCTGCAAACATGGATTCACCAAACAGCAGGTTTCCAGAGTCCAAAAGTGTTCAAAGGTTCCTCAGTAGGGAATAGCTGGAGTACAAGTTCAAGGTTTCCAGGAGTCAGGTCACAGACTGACTGAGGCTTGATTCAGGAGCACTGATTGTTCAGCTGAGGCTGCTTAAGAAGCAAGAGGGAAGAATCAGGGCGGGAACATGAAAACTGGAACTCCATATTAACTGAGGGCAAGAGCTGCAGAAAAACAAAAAGCAAAATGGCCGACGGAAAACTGAGTTTCAAGGAACATGTCAACAGAGACAAAGAACTTTACATTACTCCCCCCTTAGGGACAACCTCCGGATGACCTCAGACCAGGCTTGTCAGGGTACCTCTGATGAAACTGGCGGAGCAGGCGAGGAGCATTTACATTGTTGACTGGTTCCCATGAGTTGTCCTCCACTGGGTAGCCCTGCCATTTAATCAAATATTGCAACTGATTTCTGTACAACCTGGAATCTAGAATCCTTTCACCATAAATTCTTCCTGACCATCGACCAGCACTGGGTCAGGGCAAGGAGAAGAACGTCCAGGAAACGTATTGGGTGTTGCAGCCTTTAGTAGGGATACATGAAAGACAGGGTGGATTCTCATAGTTCTGGGCAGTTGAAGACGACAAGCAACAGCACTTATAATCTTACTGATCTTATAAGGTCCAATGTACTTATGTCCCAATTTAGACGATGGAATCTTTAATTTAAGATTTCTGGTTGACAGCCAGACCAAATCTCCTACCTTGAAAGCTGGTGCAGGTTTACGAAATTTATCTGCTGCTTTCTTGTACCTTTCCTGAGCCAATTGTAGATTTTCCTTTAGAAGATCCATATTCTTTTGTAAAGAAGTGATTCTTTCAGCCACTGCCAGCAAGGGCGTATCTATGGGAAATCGAGGAAGAATGTTAGGATGATAACCTAGATTGGAGTAAAAAGGAGACTGCTTAGTGGAGGCGCTCTGAGAGTTGTTATAAGAGAACTCAGCCAGTGGAAGTAGATCCACCCAATCATCCTGTAGGTAGCAGATAAAGCAGCGGAGATACTGCTCCAGGGTCTGATTGGTTCGTTCTGTCTGTCCATTAGTCTGAGGATGAAAAGCAGAAGAAAGGTTTACTTTAATGTCCAATGCTGCACAGAAATTTTGCCAAAACCTTGAAGTGAATTGCACCCCTCGATCCGAAATGACCTCATCCGGTACTCCATGTAAGCGAAACACATTCTTAATCATCAAGTCTGATGTCTGTTTTGCAGTGGGTAAGCCGACACAAGGATAAAATGATCTGCCTTTGTTAGACGGTCAACCACCACTAGAATGGTGTTCTTCCCTTGAGAGGTTGGTAACTCCACAATGAAGTCCATAGAAATGGATCCCCACGGGCGGGACAGGGTGGGAAGAGGTTGCAACAGACCAGTTGGTGAGGAGCGAGGTGTTTTGCATCTTGCACAGACTTCACATGAAGTGACATAGTTTAAACATCTTTCCTGTAAGTGGGCCACCAAAAGAAACGAGAAAGAAATTCTTGTGTCTTTAGAATTCCCCTATGCCCGGCTATCTTGGAATCGTGGATGAGTTGCAATACTCTCAATCTGACTGTTTCAGGTATATACAGACGTTGTCCCTGAATCCACACACCATTCTTAAAGACAAGACTTACGTCCCTTGGGGTTGAGCCAACAAAGAATCTGCATGGTATGCTTCCTTGATGTCCTTAAGTATGTCTTGATTATGAATCACTCCCAGGAATCAGAGTCAGGAAGAATAGTCTTAGGAGGAGTAAGTGGACGTGTCTCTGCTGAATGAATCCTAGAGAGTGCATCAGCCTTTCCATTGCGCGATCCTGGTCTATAAGAAATGACAAAATTAAATTGGTTTAGGTAAAGATTCCAGCGAGCCTGGCAAGGAGTCAGGCACTTAGCCGACCTGATAAATTCAAGGTTACGATGGTCTGTCAGGACGACTATTTGCTGTGCAGCTCCCTGAAGAAGGTGTCTCCATTCCTTGAAGGCGGCAATAATGGCCAACAATTCTCTATTGCCCACATCGTAGTTCCTCTCAGCCGAAGACAACTGCTGGGAAAAGAAGGCACAGGGATGCAAGACATTCTTCTCACCTGTTCTCTGAGAGAGTATAGCTCCAACGGCACAGTCTGAAGCATCCACCTCTATTATGAAGGCAAGCTCGGGGTTGGGATGTACTAAGATAGGTGCGGTGGTAAATTTATCCTTTAAACAGGAAAATGCTTCCTGAGCTTGCGGGGTCCAGGAGAACCTAGACTGTTTCCGGGTAAGTTGGGTGATAGGTGACACTACCTCAGAAAAATTTTTAATGAAACGTCTATAGAAGTTGGCAAACCCGATGAACGCTGACCTCCTTCACATTTCTAGGAATTGGCCAATCCTTGATGGCTTGGGTCTTGCTTCCATCCATACTAATCCCTTGCGTAGATAGTACATACCCCAGAAATTGAATTTCGGTCCTATGGAATTCAAACTTTTCAAGTTTGATGTAGAGATGGTTTTGTCTTAGGCGTTCTAAGACCATTCTCACATGTCCATGATGTTCCTCTGTGGAGTTAGAAAAAATTAGAATATCATCCAGATAAATCACCACAAATGTATCTAGGAGATCCCTGAAGATATCATTCACGAAGTGTTGGAAAGTGGCTGGGGCGGTACTCAGACCAAAAGGCATAACTAGATATTCAAAGTGTCCATAGCGTGACCTGAAAGCAGTCTTCCATTCATCCCCAGGTCTAATACGGACCAAGTTATAGGCCCCACGGAGATCCAGTTTAGAGAAAATTTTGGCATGCCGCACTCTCTCCAACAACTCAGGGATTAAAGGCAATGGATAACGGTTTCTAATAGTAACCTTATTGAGTTCCCTATAGTCTATGCAGGGTCTCAGAGATCCATCTTTCTTCTTCACAAAGAAGATGGGTGCACCTGCGGGAGATGAAGAGGGGCGTATGAAGCCCTTGGCTAAATTTTCGTCTATATAATCCTTCAAAGCTTTTAGCTCGGGCCCCGCTAGGAGGTAGATCTTACCAAAAGGTATCTCGGCTCCAGGCAATAATTCAATTGGACAATCATATGGACGGTGAGGAGGAAGCTGATCAGCGTTCTTCTTGTCACATAAATCCACATAGTCCTGGTATACAGCTGGTAGTTCAGGGACTGACATGGTTCCTTTAGGAACAGAGCAAGGTGAAACTCCTTGACTCATCTGTTTCTCCGGAAAGTGTAATTCCTTGGTCTCCCAGTTAATCGTAGGATTCTGCGCCTGCAGCCATGGTAGCCCTAGAATAATGGGAAAGTGGGGAGAAGAGATAAGCATAAAAGACATTTTCTCCTGATGATCTTTACCCATAAGGACCCTCAAAGGCTCTGTTTCTTGATCCACTGGTCCAGAAGTCAGTAGAGAGCCATCCACAGTCTCCATCTGTACTGGAGTAGCCTTCTTCACTGAACGTATCCCTGTTTCAGAGCAAAGGAGATATCCATAAAATTTCCACTTGCTCCTGAGTCGATCATAGCAGAGCTAGACACCCAGACTGAGTCAACCCAGAGTTTGATGCAAAGGAAGCAATGAGAACTGTTTCTTTTACAACTCAGCTGGGACATCGCTGAGGAAACTTGAAAAATTGCAGCGTTTATACCGTCATCGTCCCCAGAACTAACAGAGTTTAAGTCCGAGAAATCAAGATCTCTTGCAGCAGATCTCTCTGGAGCCTGAGGCTCGGACATGACAGAGCTCCTCTCGCAACACTCACAGTGAATGACTGCTGCAGTAGTCTTACGAGAACGGCTGGGGCAGTTTATAATGAAGTGCCCTGACTTACCACAGTAGAAACATAGATTTTCCTTTATACGATGTTCTTTGCGTGCATCACTAACCCGTCTTTGTAAAGAGTCCACCTGCATGGGTTCAGGTTCTGGTTCCCTTGTGATCCTACTCAAAGGTTCCTTAGCTGAGGAGGGAGGTAGTAAAAGGTTAGTGCGATTATTTTCGAACCATCTCTCTTGTCTGCGTTCAGTCAGACGAGCATCAATACGGATACAATAGTTAATAAAGTCACCTAACGCAGTGGGAGGGTCGGCACGAGCAAGTTCATCCTTAATCAGTGGAGACAACCCTTTCCGAAAAATAGATTTTTAGCGGAAGTGTCCCAAGTGGTATCAAGAGCCCATCTCCTGAAATCCAGGGCATATTCGGCTACTGAACGCTTACCTTGGCGCAAAGTTAACATGGCTGCTTCAGCTGTTGCACCTCGATTGGGGTCATCAAACACCTGCCCCATGGCTGAAATAAAAGCATCAAGGTGATTCAAACAATCATCCTCAGTCTCAATCAGAGGGTTTGCCCACATCAAAGCCTTATTGGTAAGCAACATGATTATAGTAAGCACTTTGGATCGTTCAGTGGGAAATTGTGAAGCATGTGCAGAGAAAAATAGATTGCATTGGTTAATAAATCCCCTGAATTTCTCACGTTCACCGCCAAAACGAAAAGGAGGTAATTTGGGGATCCCAGACCTCGGGGTTATGGCAGGAGCCTGGGCTCGTTCCTCTAGAGCCTCAATCCTGGCTCGCAATTCCTGGGTAGTCTGTCCAAACACTTGCAAATTATGATTAGTGAGGTCCTGTAGGCTTGCAAAACGGGTTTTTAAAGTCTGTACATCTGAAAGGATTGTATCAGTCACTCCGCAAAGTTCCTTTATGCGGGCCTCCATCTTCCAGATCTTTTAAGGCAGAAGTGCTGGAAGGAGAAGAGGAAAGGAAAAAAAAAAAAAAAACAATAGTGTTTACCTGTGGTAACACTCCAGAGTAAAATTTTAAGGGAATGCGCTCACCTGGAATGGTTGTGAGAAGTCACAACCACTGTCATCACATAAGGTATTAAACGGACATTGATATCCACAGTCCAGCAGACACGGCTTTCCCAGACCCAGCAGACACTAAACATTGGCTCCTGAATCTTGTCATGTATAGTGTACAGTTCCTATAGCGTCTTGTGCTTGGGTGCGAGGAAAACACAGGAGACATAGGTGATATAATGACTTTATTGTCAACAAGCATGCGAAATTCACACAGTTTGCAGGAACAGGCAGGAGACACAGCAGCCAGAGTAACTTCAAGCACTACAATAAATCTCCAAAGCAGGTTCAGGATCTCTTCTCTGTACCGTAATTCCTCTGCAAACATGGATTCACCAAACAGCAGGTTTCCAGAGTCCAAAAGTGTTCCAAGGTTCCTCAGTAGGGAATAGCTGGAGTACAAGTCCAAGGTTTCCAGAAGTCAGGTCACAGACTGACTGAGGCTTGATTCAGGAGCACTGATTGTTCAGCTGAGGCTGCTTAAGAAGCAAGAGGGAAGAATCAGGGCGGGAACATGAAAACTGGAAACTCCATATTAACTGAGGGCAAGAGCTGCAGAAAGACAGAAAGCAAAATGGCCGACGGAAAACTGAGTTTCAAGGAACATGTCAACAGAGACAAAGAACCTTACAGCAACTGAGGTCCCGCCAACCTCCATACACATTATGACGTAAGGGCATTTCACCGCCGCTATCCTGCTGAGATTATTACATGCATCTGCGGGCATCACCAGGCCAGAGGGTGATTCAGCTTGTGCAACTTGTCCAAGATTTTTGTTCTGATATCACATTCTCTAGAAGAACCGATGAGCGAAAAAACGGTTGGTCCTAGACCGCCTCGGCAAGCCGGAGAGCATAGCTACAGAAAAAAGCAAACAGAAAGCTAACTGCCGCCGGGAGTAGAGCCCCAAAGGAAATAGCAGCACGCCCCCAAACATATAATTGCGTTAGACCAAGACAAAACAAACACAGGCGAAAACCACTGGAGCAAACGCTGAAGGCCAGTACATGCTAAAAAAGGACAGAAGGACAGAATGTACTATCTCAACAGCAAAACCCTAGCAAAACTTCAACATTCGATTCAGTCATCCTGATCCGCAGACATAAAACATCTCAAATAAGTCTCCAAGTTCTGGTTTGTTCTCACAGTCTGCCCATTGGTCTGAGGATAAACGCAGAGGAGAAAGACAGCTTGAACTCCCAGTTTAGAAACAAAATGTCCTCCAAAATCTGGAAACAAACTGGACTCCCCTGTCAGACACAATGTTCTCCGGAATGCCGTGCAAACGAACCACATGCTGAAAAAACAAGGGTACAACTCTGAAGAGGATGGCAACTTAGGCAGTGGCACAAGATGGATCATCTTGTAGAATCTATCACAATCACCCAAATGACAGTCATTCTCTGAGAGACAGGGAGGTCGGAGATAAAATCCATAGATATATGGGTCCATGGCCTCCTGGGCACCGGCAGTGGCATCAACAATCCACTAGAGCGAGAACAGGGCTTGGAACGAGAACAAGTCCCACAGGACTGCACAAAATTCCTGACATCGTGAGATAAAGTGGGCCACCAAAAGGACCGACTCACTAAATCTCTAGTACCAAAAATACCAGGATGACCAGCCAACGCAGAGCAATGAACTTCAGACATAACTTTTTCTCTCCATTGGTCTGGGACATACAATTTCCCTGCAGGGCAACGCTCATGTTTATTCCCCTGAAATTGCTCCAGAAATAATCTCAAATTGGGTGAGATGGCGGAAAGAACGACACCCTCCTTCAGAATGGCAGTAGGCTTAGCCACATCAATAGAATCCGCAAGGAAACTCCTAGAGAGGGCATCCGCCTTAACATTCTTAGTACCAGGAGGAAGGAGACCACAAAGTTAAAACGTGTGAAAAACAAGGCCCACTTGGCCTGTCTGGCATTCAATCGTTTGGCTGATTCGAGATAGATCAAGTTTTTGTGATCAATGAGGACCACAACTTGATGTTTGGCTCCCTCCAACCAATGTCTCCACTCTTCGACCGCTCACTTCATAGCCAATAATTCCCGATTCCCCACATCATAATTACGTTCAGCTGGGGAAAACTTTCGGGAGAAGAAGGCACAACGGTTAATCTTAGAGGTTACAGGATCTCTTTGGACAAAACGCTCCTGCACCAATCTCAGACGCATTTATCTCCACCTGAAATGGTAGAGAAACATCAAGTTGCCGTAGAACAGGAGCAGAAGTGAATCTGTGCTTAAGCTCCTGAAATGCAGAAACTGCCTCAGGAGACCATTTTACACATCAGAACCTTTTTTGGTTAAATCAGTCAGTGGTTTCACAATACCAGAGAAATTACTTATAAATTTATGGTAGAAGTTAGCAAAACCCAAAAATCTCTGAAGAGCCTTCAATGAAGTGGGCTGAACCCAATCACAAATGGCCTGAACCTTGACCAGGTCCATTTCAATAGCAGACGAGGACAAAATGAATCCCAAAAATGAAACCTTCTGTACTCCAAAGAGACATTTTGATCCCTTAACATACAAAGCATTCTCTCTCAAAATCCGGAATACCCTCCGAACATGTTCCACATGAGAATCCCAGTCGTTGGAAAATATCAAAATATCGTCCAAATAAACGATCAGAAACTTATCCACCACATCCCAGAAAATATCATTCATGAAAGACTGGAAGACGGAAGGGGCATTAGTGAGCCCAAAAGGCATTACTAGGTACTCAAAATGCCCCTCAGGGGTATTAAACGCCGTCTTCAATTCATCTCCGTTCTTGATGCGAATAAGATTATACGCCCCCCTAAGGTCAAGCTTGGTAAACTAACTGGCACCTTTCACTCTGGAAAACAAATCAGAAATCATGGGTAACGGATATTGATATTTAACCGTGATCTTATTAAGGAGACGATAGGCAATACATGGCCTCAATGAGCCATCCTTCTTGGCCACAAAGAAAAAGCCGGCACCCAAGGGTGAAGAGGATGGTCTGATATGACCCTTTCCAAAGACTCTTTGATATATGATCGCATAGCCTCATGCTCGGGTACAGATAAATTGAAGAGCCGACCCTTGGGAAATTTACAACCGGGCACCAACTCAATCGCACAATCATAACTCCTATGCGGAGGCAAGGACGCCGATTTACTCTCACTAAATACATCAGAAAAATCAGCCAAATAGTCGGGGACATCTTTCGACTGGGGAGAGGTAGAAATAACAGGAGTGTCACTACGAACACATTGACAACCCCAACTGGTCACAGACACAGACTTCCAATCCAAAACAGGATTATGAGTCTGCAACCAAGGAAAACCCAGCACAATAATGTCATGCAAATTATGTAAGACCAAAAATTTGCAATTCTCTTGGTGGTCCGGGTCAACCCGCATTATCACCTGGGTCGAAAAACTGGGGTTTATAAAAACAGAGTATGGCGCACAGCAACAATAGTAATCAATATATATAAACAAGGAGTGCACAGCCAGTGTTCCAAAAAATGGAAGACAGAACAAGAAAAGAAACCACTATAATGTATGCACACCCAATTAAGTAATCAAAACTGGGGTTTATTCTCCGCCAAAGGGTAGAATCAATACCCAGCAAAGGAATAGACTTCCACAGGGTTATCATGGGAAAACCACAACGTTTGGCAAAATCAAAATCCATCATGTTTATAGCTGCTCTGAATCAACAAAAGCCTGAGCCGAAAATGTGGACACAGAGCAAATCAAGGTAACAGTCAAAAGAAATTTAGTCTGAACACTACCCAAAACAACTGAGCGCGCAAAACGTCTTCCCCGCTTAGGGCAGACGGAAATAGCATGAGAAGCGTCTCCACAGTAGAAGCACAACTTATTACGCTTACGAAACTCATGACGCTGAGCCCCAGAAGCCACTCCATCACACTGCATGGGCTCAGGGGCTGGCTCGCAAGTGTCACCACTCTCGCATATTTCTATGATCACGTAGACGTCTGTCAATTTGAATGGCCAATGCCATAGAGTCATTGAGCCCAGAGGGAACAGGAAATCCCACCATAATGTCCTTTACAGTCTCTGCCAGACCCTTCAGAAAAGAGCTGCGGAATTTCTGACAGTATAGCTCTGCAGCTTCCTGATCCTGTTTCAATGCCAACAAGGTTTTCTCAGCTTGATCAGTAACATTAGGTTCATCATACAATAACCAAAGAGCCTGAAAAAACACATCAACATAGTCAAGACAGGATCTCCAGGTGTCAGGGAAAATGACCAATCCTGAGGATTGCCCGCAACATGGAGAATGACAATTTGAACCTGCTGTGCAACGTTCCCCGAGGACGTAGGCCTCAAGGCAAAAAAAACTTTCAGTTATTTTTAAAATTCAAAAATTTAGAGCGATCCCCAAAAAACAACTCTGGAGTAGGAATCTTAGGCTCTACAACAGGCATCCGAGTGAGATAGATTGCCATACTCCGAACTTCAGCAGCAAGCTGCTCCACACGCTCGACAAATGTTTGAATTCCATTGAGAAAAATTTCCTCCTCAGCCCCCAGAGAAAAAGAGGGAAAAATGTATATATATATATAGAAATCTAACAACTTTTTTTTTTTTTTTTACTATTTTTCCCTTCTGTTGAGCACCATAGAATTTTCAGTAAGGCCGGTGATTCTGTTATGATTTGGTAACTGACGACACAATAGAAACAAGCAGAAAATATCTTATCTGAAGGTAGCAGACAAAGGCAAGACACCAGCAGACTTCCAAAAGAACCAGGAAACAACAATTGATCACCGGCGAGGATCATGGGAAGGCAGCTTCCTTATGTCAGCCCTGTCAGTGACTCTTGATTGCCAGTCGTCGCTGGCAGGTGAGGAGGCCCTGTCATTCGATACAGCTACAGTACCGTCAGCAACCACCAGAGGGAGCCTCAGCTCAGAAATGGTCTCCAACACGTTCACAACAGCGGAGGTACTGGCCGACTACTTGCAGCGAAAAACTGAGTCATGGCTGGGCAGTCTACATCTTGAGCCAGGCAAGGTAGTCAGTGATAACAGCCATAATTTTGTGGCGGCCATATCCCTGGCAAAACTCAGACACATACCTTGCCTGACTCACACCTTGAACCTGGTGGTGCAGTGCTTCATAAATAATTATCCGGAGGTACCAGCCCTGCTCCATAAGGTGCGAAGACTGTGCTCGCACATCTGTTGCTCGCCCGTAGACTCCAGTCGTATGCAGAGGCTGCAGCAATTGCTCCACCTCACCAAGCACCGCCTAATCATAGACGTTGCAATAAGGTGGAACTCCACCATGCACATGGTTGAGAGGCTGTGCGAACAGAGGCAGGCTGTAATGCATTTGTGGGAGGATACACGGGCAGGCAGTTTGAGGGCAGACATCGAGTTGTCGGGTGTGCAGTGGTCAAAGCTGAAAAACCTCTGTAAAGTCCTTCAGTGTTTGAGGAATGCACACGGCTTGTAAGCGCAGACAACGCCTTCATAAGCTTGAGCATCCCACTTATCCATCCGCTCATGCAAACTTTGACTCACATTAAGGATCAGGCGTCTGCAGCGGGGAGGAGGGAAGCCTTGATGACAGTCAGGCATTGTCTGCTCAGGGAACTGTCCTGGACGAGGTGGAGGTAGAAGAGGAAGAGGAGGAGGATGAGGGGGATGATTATTTTGGGGAGGAGGATGCTTCTCAGTGGGCAAGAGAAAATTGTTGGCTTGCCAAGGTCAGAACAGGGTTTGTGCGTGACTGGAGGGATGTTGATTTTGGCAGAAAGTGCTCCTCCACCCACCACTGGCAGTGCATCATTGACACCTGGAACATTGGCCCACATGTGTGATTATGTCTTGCGGATCCTAAAAAGGGACCCCCGAATTGCCAAAATTATGAAGGATGACGACTACTGGTTGGCCAGCATCCTCGATCCACGCTATAAAGGCAAATTACAGAACATCATGCCTCGGGAGAACCTAGAGCTAATATTGGCGAACAAACAAGCAACTCTGGTAAACAGTTTGTTAGAGGCATTCCCAGCACACAGCTGCGGTGCAGGCTCTACCACGAGCCATACTGGGCCAAATGGAAGAGATGTTCGTGGTGCACACAGTCGAAGTGGCGTTGGAGAAAGGGGTTTCATGACCATGTTGTGGACTGCTTTCTCGAGTAACGCTCACACGACTGGTAATACTGAATCGATTGCAAGAGACAGCAGACGGCAGTTGTCAACTATGGTTCAAAATTACCTCTTCTCCCCTATTATTATTATTATTATTATTATTATTATACATTTATATAGCGCCATTTATTCCATGGCGCTTTACATATGAAAAGGGAAAAATATAGACAGATACAATAAACATGTGCTAGACAAGGGACACACAAGTACAGAAGGAGAGAGGACCCTGCCCGCGAGGGCTCACAGTCTACAGGGATGGGTGAGAATACACTAGGAGAGGGTAGAGCTGGTCGTGCGATGGTTCAGTAGACTGAGGATCATTGCAGGTTGTAGGCTTGTCGGAACAGGTGGGTCTTCAGGTTTTTCTTGAAGGTCTCCGTTGTTGGTGAAAGTCTGATGTTTTGCGGCAGGGAGTTCCAGAGTATGGGGGAAGCCCGGGAGAAGTCTTGTATGCGGTTGTGGGAAGAAGAGATGAGGGGGGAGTCGAGAAGGAGATCTTGAGAGGATCGAAGGTTGCGTGTAGGTAGGTAGCGGGAGACCATGTCACAGATGTATGGAGGAGAAAGGTTGTGGATGGCTTTGTATGCCATGGTTAAGGTTTTGAACTGGAGCCTCTGGGCAATAGGAAGCCAGTGAAGGGCCTGGCATAGTGGGGAGGCTGGGGAATAGCGGGAAGACAGGTGGATTAGTCGTGCAGCAGAGTGTAGGATGGACTGGAGTGGTGCCAGAGTGCTAGAGGGGAGGCCAGACAGTAGGAGGTTGCAGTAGTCGAGGCGGGAGATGATAAGGGCGTGCACTAGTGTTTTTGTGGTTTCATGGTTGAGGAATGAGCGTATCCGGGAAATATTTTTGAGTTTGAGGCGGCAGGAGGTGGCGAGGGCTTGGATATGTGGTTTGAAAGAGAGGGCAGAGTCGATGATCACCCCAAGGCACCGAGCATGTGGGACTGGGGAAAGCGAGCAGCCATTGACATTGATGGATAGGCCTGGTGGAGGGGTAGAATGAGGTGGGGGAAAGATGATGAATTCTGTTTTGTCCATGTTCAGTTTGAGAAAGCGAGCAGAAAAGAAGGCTGAGATAGCAGACAGACACTGTGGGATTTTGGTCAGTAGGGAGGTGAGGTCAGGTCCAGATAGGTAGATCTGCGTGTCATCGGCATAGAGGTGATACTGCAAGCCATGGGATTGTATGAGCTGTCCCAGGCCGAAGGTGTAGATGGAGAAGAGTAGGGGTCCTAGGACTGAGCCTTGGGGAACACCGACAGACAGGGGGCGAGGTGAGGAGGTGGTGTGTGAGAGGGAGACACTAAAAGTTCGGTCTGTTAGGTATGATGAGATCCAGGATAGGGCCAAGTCTGTGATGCCAAGAGATGAGAGAATCTGTAGGAGGAGGGAATGGTCTACGGTGTCAAAGGCAGAAGATAGGTCCAGGAGAAGGAGGACAGAGTAGTGTCGCTTGCTCTTGGCGGTTAGTAGGTCGTTGGTGACTTTAGTTAGGGCAGTTTCAGTTGAGTGATGCGGTCGAAAGCCTGATTGTAACCGGTCAAAGAGGGAGCAGGAGGAAAGGTGGGAGGACAGTTCAAGATATACATGCTGTTCCAGTAGTTTTGAGGCGAAGGGGAGAAGAGATATCGGGCGATAGCTAGACGCTGAGGATGGGTCGAGGGAGGGCTTTTTGAGGATCGGGGTGATTGAGGCATGTTTGAAGGATGAAGGAAAGACACCATTTGTAAGTGAAAGGTTGAAGAGGTGTGTGAGAGTAGGGATGAAGACTGTGGCAAGGTTAGGGATGAGGTGGGACGGGAGTGGGTCAAGCGCGCAAGTGGTGAGGTGTGATCTTGACAGGAGAGTGGAGAGCTGATCTTCTGTCATGGTGGTGAAGCTGGTTTTGGAAGAACAGGGCTGAGTGGCTAAGAGGGGCATTGGGGGCTGCGGGCCAAAGCCTTCTCTGATAGTATCAATCTTTTGCTTAAAGAAGGAGGCAAAGTCTTCGGCAGAAATGAGAGGAGAGGGAGGAGGTGCTGTGGGATGGAGTAGAGAATTGAAAGTGTTGAAGAGCTGTTTAGGGTTGTGAGACAGGGAGGATATGAGAGATGCAAAGTAAGTTTGTTTTGCGGCAGAGAGCGTGGACTTGAAGCTGGCAAGGGACTGCTTGTATGCGTTGAAGTGCTCGATGGAGTGGGTTCTCTTCCATCTCCGCTCGGTAACCCTGGAAGCCCGTCTCAGTTCTTTGGTCAGGCTGGTCAGCCATGGCTGCCTGTTGATTGTACGAGTTTTGCTCTGCATGAGGGGGGCGGCCGAATCAAGTGTGGTTTTTATTGTGGTGTTATAAAATGTGGCAGCAGCATCTGTGTCATTAAGTGAGGCTATGTCTGTGAGAGGGAGGAGGGACTCAGAGAGCGATTGTAAATTGAGGTGTTTGAGATTTCTGCGAGGGTGGGTGAGTTTGTGGAGTGGGGGATGCGTACTAACAGAGGAGAGGGAAGAGAATGTCAGTAGGTTGTGGTCAGACAGGGGGAGTGGGGAGTTAGTGGATTAGTGAGGGAACAGAGACGGGTGAAGATAAGGTCCAGCGTGTGACCGCCTTTGTGAGTGGCCACAGAGGACCATTGAGTGAGGCCAAGGGAAGCTGTGAGCGAAAGAAGTTTAGAGGTTGCCGGGGTGGAAGTGTCAATGGGGATGTTGAAGTCGCCCATAATGATGGTGGGGATGTCAGCAGAGAGGAAATGGAGTAGCCAGGTGGTGAAGTGGTCGAGAAAGGTGGAGATGGCTAGTTCCGGGGGGCGGTAGATGACAGCCAGCTGGAGGTTGGAGGGGGAATAGATGCGGACGGAGTGCACTTCGAACGAGGGAATAGCAGCGGAGGGTGGAATTTGAATAGGGGTAAAGGAGCAGGTATCAGACAGGAGTAAGCCAACTCCTCCACCACGTTTGTTGCTGGGGCGAGGGGTGTGAGAAAGATGAAGTCCGCCATAGGAGAGCGCAGCTGGAGAGGCTGTGTCAGAGGGGGTGAGCCAGGTTTCAGTGATGGCAAGGAAGGAGAGTTTGTTGGTGATAAAGAGGTCGTGGACAAATGACAGTTTATTGCAGACGGAGCGTGCGTTCCATAGTGCTCCGGGTAGGGGGACTGGGGGAGGGGGGTGTGGATGGATAGGTATGAGGTTGACAGGGTTGCAAAAACGTGTGGAAGATCGTGGCAGGGTGTTAGAAATGAGTGTGGGGATGTGATGAGGAGGGCCAGGATTTGGGGATACATCGCCAGCGATGAGGAGTAGCAGACAGAGCGTTAGAAGGTGGGAGCAGGATAAGCCATGGTGTGGCCGTGTGTGTCTTGGTGAAAAGGATTGTATGTGGAGGAACAGTTCTGTGGGAAAGGTGAGATGGCTGGAGAGAATGGAGGGGAAATGACTAATTCCTTACTAGGTGGGGGGATTACAGGGGATAGGAAGAAAGAAAGGAGGATGGGGGTGAAAGTGATAAGAAAATGAAACATAGTGGTTTTAAATTATGTTACCTTGCAGCCAAATTCCAGTCCAATTCTAGTCTAATTCACAGTAGTGTAATTAGAAATCTGTAATTTGAAATATGGGATTTGAAATATGTGGAGCAGACTAAAGTCTGGAGCAGACCCATTGCACTGACTAAATAATGCAGCTAAGGGCAATCAGGTGTGATTGGGAAGTGGGCTGGGATTGCTCAGGCCAAATGCACAGAGTTAAGGAAAGGTCATAAAAGGGGGTAGGTGTTACACAGACCACTCAGATGTGTGGTGAAGATAAGAAGTATGGAGTACAATTATGTGCACAGGAAGATGGGTGAGCAAATCATACCATTAAAAAAGCAATATATATGATGCATTCAGGAGCATAGAAAGCTGGGGTTTTCATACCATTAAAAAAGCAATATATATGATGCATTCAGGAGCATAGAAAGCTGGGGTTTTCATACCATTAAAAAAGCAATATATATGATGCATTCAGGAGCATAGAAAGCTGGGGTTTTCATACCATTAAAAAAGCAATATATATGATGCATTCAGGAGCATAGAAAGCTGGGGTTTTCATACCATTAAAAAAGCAATATATATGATGCATTCAGGAGCATAGAAAGCTGGGGTTTTCATACCATTAAAAAAGCAATATATATGATGCATTCAGGAGCATAGAAAGCTGGGGTTTTCATACCATTAAAAAAGCAATATATATGATGCATTCAGGAGCATGAAAGCTGGGGTTTTCATACCATTAAAAAAGCAATATATATGATGCATTCAGGAGCATAGAAAGCTGGGGTTTTCATACCATTAAAAAAGCAATATATATGATGCATTCAGGAGCATAGAAAGCTGGGGTTTTCATACCATTAAAAAAGCAATATATATGATGCATTCAGGAGCATAGAAAGCTGGGTTTTCATACCATTAAAAAAGCAATATATATGATGCATTCAGGAGCATAGAAAGCTGGGGTTTTCATACCATTAAAAAAGCAATATATATGATGCATTCAGGAGCATAGAAAGCTGGGGTTTTCATACCATTAAAAAAGCAATATATATGATGCATTCAGGAGCTGAATACTGAATCGATTGCAAGAGACAGCAGACGGCAGTTGTCAACTATGGTTCAAAATTACCTCTTCTCCCCTATCGATGTTCTCCCTCACAGTTCATTACCCTTGGACTACTGGGCCTGAAAACTGGAAACCTGGCCTGAATTGGCACAATACTTACAGGAGCTCGCTTGCCCTGCTGGTAGTGTGCTATCAGAAAGAGTCTTCAGTGCTGCTGGATCAATCCTGACAGAAAGAAGGACCCGGCTGTCGACCCAAAATGTTGGCGATCTCACCTTCATTAAAATGAATCATGCCTGTGTTTCAAAGGATTTTGTACCACCTTCCCCTGATGACACATAGGTTGCCAGCAAAATGGTTCGCTTTGTCCTCCTCTACCTCCGACTTCTCCAATTCCTCCATTTGCAGCTGCTGAACGTCCAGCCTACACCTCAAAATATGCCAGTTTTTCCACCTCCCTAACTGGGTTGTACCCCCCCAGGCCGGGCGTCAGCACCTGGCGCACCCGGGCAAGTGCCGGGGCCCTGAGCCGGTGGGGGGGCCCACTTGCCATCAGAGACACCGGCGTACTATGAGGGGCCCTGTGCCAGTGCTTGCGCCCACGAGTGTGCCCCCCCTGCTTGCTCAGGGCCACAGCACTTGCAATACTTACCTCTCCCTGCTCCACCGCTGTGATGTCTTCCGCGTTTCCTGACAGTGACATTCAGGTCAGAGAGCGCGATGATGTCATGTCTGTGTGCCCTCTGCCTGAACACTCACAGTGCAAAGAGCTGGAAGATGGCGACGCTGAGGAGTCCAAAGTAGAGCAGTGCCCAGCGAGGAGAGGTATTTCATTTTTTTTAATGTTTGGAGCAAGATATGGGGAGCATTATACACTGGAGAATTACTGTATATATAGGGCCCATCATACACTTGAGCATCATAGATCGGGCCCATCATACACTTGAGCATCATAGATCGGGCCCATTATACAATGGAGCATTATATGTGGGGCCCATCATACAGTGTAGCATTATAAATGGGGCCCATCATACACTGGAGCATCATATACGGGGCCCATCATACACTGGAGCATCATATATGGGGCCCATTATACACTGGAACATCATATATGGGTACCATTATATTTGGAGCATTATATGGGGCTCATCATACACAGGAGCATCATATATGGGGCCCATCATATACTAGAGCATCATATGGGGTTCATTATTTATGGGGCATCATATAGGGCCCTTTATATATGGAGCATCATATGGAGCACATATGGGGCCTATTCTGTATGGAGCATTATATGGAGCCCATTCTGTATGGAGCAATATATGGGGCTCATTATTCTGTATAGAGCAATATATGGGGCTCATTATTCTGTATGGTGCCCATAATACTGAATGGAGGACTATATTGTCCGGATTTTGAGCTATTGTAGAATTTATAATAGATATCACTCATGTAATGTAAGAACTGAAGTATTTGGCATTGTACTACACCTATTTTTTTCTGCCGTATCGGAGCATCATGAATTATGGTATGTGTTAAAGGGGCCCACTGAGACTCATTCACCCGGGGCCCACGAAAACCTGGAGCCAGCCCTGCGCCCCCACAACTTTAGCCAAATAGCCCCCAGTTTTCAATGCATTACTATTATAAAGTAAATTAAGGTTGACAAGCTTAAGTAATAAGAATTGATGTCGTTCGCATTGAAATGGGCACTGTAGGTGTGTTTACTGTCCTCCACTGCCTGCCGACTTTTATTTCCCATTGACTTGCATTGGGGTCGGGTTTCCGACACCGACTCGACTTTTTCTAATAGTCTGCCGACTTCATTCGGCTCGACTTTTGGAAAAGTTGAGCCGACGAAACCCGACTCGACCCTCCTAGATGCAAAGTCGCTCATCTCTAGTTGTGACTACTGTATGTACCGCACATTAAAATCCTTCACTGCACTTACTGAGTGTGCCCAGTTTTCTATACCATCTTGTATGCCTGGCTGGGCTCCCCCGTCCAATCGTATGTATAGCTGGGCTTTCCCGCGCCATCGCTGTATGCATAGCTGGGCCCCCCGTCCCATCCTTGTATGAATGGCTGGGCTCCCCCGTCCCATCCTTGTATGTATGGCTCGGCTCGGCTCCCCCCGTTGTCCTCACCCTCCTCACGCCGTCACTGCTCGCCCCTGCATCTCCATTGTCCCGGTGCGGCAGCTCTTCCTGTGCTGAACGGTCACGTGGTACCGCTCACTAAGGTAATGAATATGCGCTCCACGTCTATGGGAGTGGAGATGCATGCATATTCATTACCTTAATGAGCGGTACCACGTGACTGCTCAGCACAGGAAGAGCTGCCGCACCAGGACAACGGAGATGCAGGGACTTTCAGCGACGGCGAGAGGAGGGTGAGTATGATGTCACAGCCTCTGGCTCCTGCCGCTGCTCCGCCGCTCCCCTCCCCCACTGGCTTTCTGGACAATGACTCATGTATTAGCCGAGGGGAGTGATTTCAGCATAAAAAACGTGCTGAAAATCTCGGCTAATACACGAGTATATACGATAAGTTTCTTCCAGTCAAAGTAGAGTCTAAAGATACTTTCCCTTTGCAGTTTTCATGAAGATGATACCTCAATGCAATGCTACTGTATCGCTGTCAGTGCAGGTCCAGCTGGAATGTCAATTATTTTTTGCTTTTGCATTTATTGTTTTTCTTTCACTCAATGGATAAATAAATGTAATATCAAGCAACAAAGCGAGGAAGCACTGAAAAAAAATACTATTGTTTAGCAAACTCCTTACACACGATTCAACGTCTCCCAGACCCAAAACATGATGTGATCCCCCACAGAATAAGAGCTTTTTATGTACAAGGTCAGTACAAGTTCAAAAACATCATTCTGTAGTGTGAAAAGGATATAACTCACGATAAGTAATGTAATGTATGTGCAGTGACTGCACCAGCTCTGGAGTATAATACAGGAAACTGCACAATGACTGCACCAGCAGAATAGTGAGTGCAGCGCTGGGGTATAATACAAGATGTAACTCAGAATTAGTACAGGATCAATAATGTAATGTATGTACACAGTGACTGCACCAGCAGAATAGTGAGTGCAGCTCTGGAGTATAATACAGGATGTAACTCAGGATCAGTAATGTATGTACACAGTGACTGCACCAGCAGAATAGTGAGTGCAGCGCTGGAGTATAATACAAGATGTAACTCAGAATTAGTACAGGATCAATAATGTAATGTATGTACACAGTGACTGCACCAGCAGAATAGTGAGTGCAGCTCTGGAGTATAATAAAGAATGTAACTCAGGATCAGTACAGCATCAGTAATGTAATGTATGTATATACACAGTGACTTCACGAGCAAAATAGTGAGTGCAGCTCTGGCGTATAATACAGGATGTAACTCAGGAATAGTATAAGATCAACCATGCCGAATGCCCGGAGACAACTGATCCCACACTTGGACACTCTGAAGAGCTTTTCACTTCTCCATTTATGGATTCGGGCTTCTCGCCGGTCCACTTGAAGCAGGGCAAGAGGAGATCGCATGTAGCAAAGCCCAAATATTTGAGCAGCCACGGTCACATGAAGGCGACGGTGGGAACATGTCACAAGAGGTGGACGATGATGAGGCACAATTGCCAGAAAGTCAGGAGGAGGACCAGGGTGTGGAAGTGTAAGACAAGGTTTAGAATGATATAGTAACTGACCCAACCTGGCAGGAGGACAAGCAGAGCGAGGACAGAAGCACACAGGTGGAGGGAGACGTAGCACCACAACAGGCAGGAAGAAGCAGTGTGGTGGCCGCAGACAGAAGATAGGCAACCGTTCCCCATAACACCAACATGACGGAAGTTGCCAGTACAAGTGTTAGGTCTTCCCGAGTCTGGTTGTTTGACTCTGCCGATAACCCCAAAAAGGCCATTTGCACCACCTGCCAGGCCAGCATCAGCAGGGGTAGCAAAACTACCAGCCTGACCACCACCAGCATGATCAGTCACATGGCAGCAAAGCACCTGACTTTGTGGGCCGAACCCCAGGGTCCAGGAACAGTGTCTGCAGGTGACACCACTGCTTCTTCCATTGTTGTGCATCCAAGCCAATCCCCTGTCCATTGTGCATGCGAAGATGCCTCCTGCCCTGCACCTGTCGTTGCACACACTCAACTAGCACCATCAGCAAGCACGTCCACGTCCTTGTCCCAGCGCAGCATTTAGTTATCCATACCCCAGTCCTTGGAACGCAAGCGCAACTACGTAGCCAGCACCCCACAGGCCACACTACTAAATTCCCACATTTCGCGACTGCTTGCACTCGAAATTTTGCCTTTTAGGCTCGTGGAGACTGAAAGTTTCTGCAACCTGATCATGGCGGTCGTCCCTCGGTACTCGGTCCCCAGCCGACACTATTTCTTCCGGTGTGCCATCCCCGCATGACACAAGCACGTGTCCCACAACATTAGCCATGCGCTCAACAATGCAGTTACTGGGAAAGTCCACCTAACCACGGATACGTGGACAAGTGCTTGTGGGTAGGGACGGTACATCTTGCTCACGGCACTTGCTTTAACATAGTGGAAGCCGGGACCCAGTCGGACTTTTGGATGGTACACGTCCTCCCGATGCCGAGGATTGCGGGCCCTAGGTCAATCATGGTTGCCCCCACAGTCTACAACTCCTGCACCTCCTCCTCCTCCTCTTCAGCCTCCATCTCTGCAAATGACCACATCAGTCACAAGCTGGAAGCACTGCACCACTGCCTTACCCAAGCGGCAACAGGCTGTGCTGACGCTAATATGCTTAGGTAACAAACCGCACAATGCTGAAGAGTTGTGGACAGCTCTGAAAGAGATTAAATAAGGAGGTAGATACCAATCAAATGATAGTAATCGATATTAAAATAAATTAATATGTATAATCTATTAAATAAAATGTCTGCTTGGAATCAACACTCCTCGAAATTGGATGGCAGACCATCCGGTAAGGGTATAAAAAAGGATATGGTGGTAAAACCCAACAAGACAGAAAAAGGTAAAATATAATAAAATAAAATAAAAATTAAATGACTAAATATATTAATAACCAAAAAATGAATTTGATAAAAAGGCCTTTATTAATGCATGGCAACAAACAAACACCACGAATAACTGTGTATTTCAATAAATGTATAATATTAATCAAGCAAGGCTGATAAAACAATAAATATAAATGCTCACATAAATAAATATATACCAAATGTTTCATATATATATGTGACATCCATAAATTATATAAGTACGATTAATCTAACAGGTACAAGAAATAAATAAAATGTATATATGTATATATATCCCAATTCACAAATGGCTGTGTTCAGAAAAAAGTGCATTGGTGCAATTAATTAATTAATTAATTAATTAATTAAATAAACACACACATCAATGAACTAGTGCATATAAAGTGCTGCAGTGCCCAGTTAGGAAATATATCACACTGAAATAGTGCAACTTGATGTGCAATATATTACAATCTGCCGGCAAGGGAACTGTGCAAAAAACAATGTGCAAGAAATTAATTAAATAACACTGCATGAGCATAAAAAAGTGATATACAACTCATAAGACACAGCCAGCCAAACATAAAGAAATAGGGAATATACAGCTGTACCTGAATGCAAAAATGAGCAAGTAAAACAGCCTTGCTGAATGCGCCCCGAAGCGCGTTTCGGATATATGATCCTTCGTCAGGGAAATCAGGAAATCTGAAAGAGCAGGCAGATCTGTAGCTGACACTGCTGAACCTACAGCCAGGTATGATCATGTGTGACAATGGCCGGAACCTGGTGGTGGCTCTGAGGCGAGGCGAGCTCACGCATGTACCATGCCTGGCCCATGTGCTTAACCGCATGGTTCAGTGGTTTCTCAAAACCTACTTGAAGCTGCTGGATCTGCTTGTCAAAGTACATTGCCTGTGTGCCTATTTTTGAAAGTCAGCTACAGCTTCCGCCATGCATGCCGTGCTTCAGCAGCATTTGCAGCTTTTGGCTCACCGACTGGTGTGTGATGTCCCCACACATTGGAACTCTACAGTGCAGATGTTGGAAGGATTTGTGAGCAGAAGAGGGCAGTTGTTGACTACCAGCATCAACAAGGCCATCGATATTCAGTTCAGACTCCACACATAAGACCTCAGGAGTGGACATGGATGTCAGACATATGTACCATCCTACAAAACTTTGAGGACTCAACCAGGATGGTGAGTGGTGATGACACCATAATTAGAATCACCATCCCGCTTCTCTGTGTTCTGAAACGCCTTCTGCTCACAATCAAAGAGGATGCGCTGCAGGCGGACTACGATGAGATGGAGCAAGGAACCATACAGGGAGATTACACACAGCCCAGCCTCATCTCATCCCAACGTGGATTGGGTGACAATGAGGAAGAGAAGGAGGAAGAACAGGAGTTAGTTTCATGTGCTATAGACGGTACTACCTGCACAACTGTCATATCTTCTGTTCAGCGTGGATGGCCTGAGGACATGGATGAGGAGGAGAGCATGGTCAGTCGTCATCTTGGTGAGGACATGGAAGTCTTGCTTGTTGGCAATCTGGCATACAAGACTGAGTTTATGTTATGCTGCCTTTCCCATGACCCTCGCATTCTCAAAATTGTGGGTGACAGTCATTACTGGTTGGTGACACTTCTAGACCGACGCTACAAGGAGAACTTTCGATCTTTTATTCCCAAGGCGGACAAGTCTACTAAAATGGGATAGTACCAGAACGCCCTTGTTGCATCATGGACCGCGGTCACCCTGGTGATATGGTGGTGGAGGATGAGGATGAGGAGAAGGAGGAGGACAACAGCAAATAGCCAAAATCAGGAAGCGTATTCCCATGTACTCTAACAAGGAATGCAAGGTTTGGTAAGATGCTGAGGGAGTACCTTGCTGCCTTATAATTATTGGGTATCCAAGCTGGACACGTGGCATGATCTGGCTCTCTACACCTTGGAGGTCCTGGCCTGCCCTGCCGCTAGCATTTTGTCAGAGCAGGTTTTTAGTGCCGCTGGTGGAATTATAACTGATGAGCGCATCCGCCTGTCAACTGAAAATGCTGACAGGCTGACTCTTATAAAAATGAACAAGGGCTGGATTGTGCCAGACTTCCCAACACCATCGAATGATAGCAGAGTAACAAAACCTCAAATCCAGTGTCTTTTTTTGGGAGGTCTGTTCCCATGTACTTCTTCACACCCACATATGGGTATACGCTTCCTGATTTTGGCTATTTCCAGTTGTCCTCCTCCTTCTCCTCATCCTCATCCTCCACCACCATATCACCAGGGTGACCATGGTCCATGATGCAACACCCACATAATTTTTTTAAAGGGTGTTTATGATGCCCGAAATTTTTTTTTGTTATACAGCATGTTCATATATACCCCCAGGGGTAAATGTTTGTCAGCCCATACACTTAGTGCATGGGCATTACAAGTATAGGAGACCCCCTACTTTCTAATGAGAACATTTTTTTATGAGGCTCTCCTCCACATCTCTTCCAAGGGGCATTGGAGTGACTCCAAATTTTTGGCAGCCCTTGCATTCACTGCATAGGCAAACAATATGGGAGACCCACTTCCTAATGATGGGAACATTTTTTCATGAGGCCCTCCTCTAGGTCTTTTCAAAGGAGCATTGGAGTGCCTCCAAATTTTTGGCAGCCCTTGCAATCATTGCATAGTCAAACAGTATGGGACACTCACTTCCTAATAATGGGAACATTGTTTTCAGGAGGGCCTCCTGTATGTCTCTTCAAAGGGGTATTGGGGTGCGTCCAAATTTTTATGCTCCCTGCCACTCACTGCATACACAATAACAGTATAGGAGACCCACTGTGTGATGTTCCACTAGAGTTTTCTGTGTAAATATTCAGATTTGTTATGTGGTATAACAACACCATCTAGTGGTCGTTTTATAGGATGTCTTTGGTTGTTGATATTGAGGTTTTTTGACATATCTACCACACCGTAGATCATGAGTCATAGCTTTGATGACTCATCAGCCAGCCCCAGCAGCCATGTTTTTTGCTCAGTATGCAACTAAGACAGTTCATTCCTGAGTACCTCCTGACATCAGAATCCAATAGTGATCTCTTACATCCAGATCTGTAGCCGCACAATCGGTAGGTCCTAAACACATTCACCATGAACTTGACAGCCGTATAAATATTGGGATGTTTACATCATGCTGTTATGAAAATGTGAGAGTTGTAGTCCATGCTTTTCCGACTGGTCAGTAAGCATGGGATATACCGCATGTTATATGTAACTACATGTTATGCATATAGTGTGTTCCCTCACCACTGTATATTGTGTATATATTGTATGCTTGCCACATGTTTGTGAGCACACAGTAAAATACTGTTATTTGTTCCACAGTTTTTTACCATATTTGATTCCTGCAATAAACTTGGTAACAGACATCACGTGTCTATCAAATCACTGTTGGGATCAAGGTTATGCTGTCTGCAAGGATTATGTACACATACACATAGGACGGGCAGAACAGTAAAAAACGATTAACCTCGCAGGCTGGATAGAAGAACTGCGGATTCTCACATACTGATCGCAGTAAAACTGCCCGCTACAAGCTGGATAGAAGATACCGCAGCTCGCACATAGTGATCGTCGTGAAACCAAGCTTCTGTCAAGCCTGAAAGAAAGGGTGCGAATCCTGTCAGAGCGTCACCATGTCAGCCGCAGAAGGTAGATCATTCACCACAAGATCTGCAATCTCAGCCAGCTGCAAAAACTCAAAGAAGTCAGTGAGCAGCTCTACCATCGCCATTGCCCACGCAAAAGCAGAAGCTGCCAAAGTGCGAGCATCTTTTGCTGAACAAGAAAGGCAATTAGAAGCAGAGGAAGCACAAATGAAGGCACACATGGAAGCAGAGGAAGCACACATGAAAGCAGCTCTGGCCGAACAACAGGCACACATGGAAGCAGAGGAAGCACGCATGAAAGCAGCTCTGGCCGAACAACAGGCACACATGGAAGCAGAGGAAGCACGCATGAAAACAGCTCTGGCCGAACAACAAGCACACATGAAAAAACTAGCATTGGAGAGGGAAGCCGCAGTTGCACTGGCAGAGGCTGAAGTTTTGGAGGAGGCAGCAAGTATCGCAAGTAATAGACGCAGCAGTATGCTTGGATCAGAGCTCAGTCAACAGGACAAAGCACGACACACTTCAAAATACGTACTGCAGTATGCTAAGTCAGATGACGGTCTGTATTACGGTCCAGGAGCTGAGTCAACCCCTGCTTACAAACTCCAGCCTAATCCTGTCACACAACAAGCAGCCTCAGCCTTCCAAATGCCATACATCAAGCAAGACAGTAACTTTATATATCATCGGTCCCCAATGCAACCTGCATTCCAACCGACAGACAACTGCAGAGCAGCTCCAGCCTTCAAGAAGGAACAAGTAGATGGTAGTTATTACAACAAAGACAAGTTTAAAGACTACTCTAACCCACATGGACCTCTGCACCTCAGCTCGTTTCCAGATTCATCAAACAGAAATCAAGGTATATCAGATGTTCTCAAATTCCTTGCTCGATGTGAGTTGATAACCCAAGGACTCTCCAATTTTAACGACAAACCTGAAGGCTATAGAGCATGGCGATCCTCATTCAGAAATACAATCAAAGATCTGGATCTGTCTGCAAACGAGGAGGTTGACCTTTAGTCAAGTGGCTAGGAAATGAATCCACAGAGCATGCAAAACGGATTAGGGACATCAATTTAGACTATCCCGACAGAGGACTAAACCTGATATGGGAGAGACTGGAGGAGTGTTACGGCTCACCAGAAGTGATAGAAAACGCACTCTTCAAAAGAATTGAGGATTTCCCCAAGATGCAAGGCAAAGGTTTCCAAAAACTGAGAGAATTGAGCGATCTGTTGACAGAACTTCAAGTTGCCAAAGCTCAAGGAGACTTACAAGGCCTAGCATTCTTGGACACAGCACGCGGTGTAAATCCCATAGTACGCAAACTTCCGCAAGGCCTAATAGATAAGTGGATCGGTCAAGGCTCCAAATACAAGGAACGATACAACATCCCATTTCCTCCATTCTCATTCTTTGTGGACTTTGTACACCAACAAGCAAAGATTAGAAATGACCCCAGTTTTGACTTCTCAATGTTTGACACCACGTACCCCAAATCAGGTAAACCTGTCTCAATGCGTAACCTGAGAGATACACCAGTGGCAGTACACAAAACCAGTGTATCTCTTCAAGATACTTCACGCAAAACTTATAGTACTGCAGAGACTGATAAGACCTCATCTAAAGACCCGTGCAAAGATGCCCTCTGCATAAGAAACCACATTCGTTGTTGAAATGCAGAGGATTCAGAGAAAAACAGCTCAAAGATCGCAAAACTTTCCTCAAAGAAAACCACATTTGCTACAGGTGCTGCTCAGCAACTTCACATCTTGCAAAAGACTGTACAACAAACATTAAATGCTCAGAATGTGACAGTGAAGAGCATAACACAGCTTTACACCCAGGACCAGCTCCATGGACTCTCATACTCTCAGACCAAGTGGCAGAGCACGGCGAGGAGCAGAGAGACCCTACACCTCCTGAAGTGACACCTCAGTGCACCCAAGTCTGTGGAGAAGGACTTAGCAACAAATCTTGCTCCAAGATCTGTCTTGCCACAGTTTACCCCATTGGTCACAAAGAGAAAGCTGTAAAGTTGTATGCCATCCTTGATGATCAGAGCAACAGGTCTCTCGCTAATTCAACTTTCTTTGATATCTTCGACATTAAAGGAAACAGCTCGGCATATTCACTTAAGACTTGCACAGGTGTGAGTGAAGAAAAAGGGAGAAGAGCTACTGGTTACCAAATTGAATCCTT
>JARQOD010006908.1:0-41023 GCA_033576555.1 Oophaga sylvatica | reverse complement strand
ATTTTGGAAACTAGACCCCTAAGGAACTTATCTAGATGTGTGGTGAGCACTTTGAACCTCCAAGTGCTTCACAGAAGTTTATAACATAGAACAGTGAAAATAAAAAATCATATTTTTTTCACAAAAACAATCTTTTCACCCCAATTTTTATTTTCCCAAGGGTAACAAGACCCCAAAAGTTTTTGTGCAATTTGTCCTGAGCATGCTGATGCCCCATATGTGGGGGTAAACCACTGTTTGGGTGCATGGCAGAGCTTGGAAGGGAAGGAGCGCCGTTTGACTTTTTCAGCGCAGAATTGGCTGGACATCATGTCGTGTTTGTAGAGGCCCTGATGTGTCTAAACAGTGGAAACCCCCACAAGTGACCCCATTTTGGAAATTAGACCCCTAAGGAACTTATCTAGATGTGTGGTGAGCACTTTGAACCTCCAAGTACTTCACAGAAGTTTATAAAATAGAACCGAGAAAATAAAAAATCATATTTTTTCCACAAAAACGATCTGTTCACCCCAATTTTTATTTTCCCAAGGGTAACAAGACCCCAAAAGTTTTTGTGCAATTTGTCCTGAGCACGCTGATACCCCATATGTGGGGGTAAACCACTGTTTGGGTGCATGGCAGAGCTTGGAAGGGAAGGAGCGACGTTTGACTTTTTCAACTCAGAATTGGCTGGACGCCATGTCGCGTTTGTAGAGGCCCTAATGTGTCTAAACAGTGGAAACCCCCCACAAGTGACCCCATTTTGGAAACTAGACCCCCTAAGGAACTTATATAGATGTGTGGTGAGCACTTTGAACCCCAAGTGCTTCACAGAAGTTTATAACTCCCGGGCATGAAAATAAAAAGTCATATTTTTTCCATAAACCTGATCGTTTAGTCCCCAATTTTTTATTTTCCCAAGGGTAACAGGAGAAATTAGACCACAAAAGTTGTTGTCCAATTTGTCCTGAGTACGCTGATACCCCATATGTGGGGTGGGACCACTGTTTGGGCGCACGGCAGGGCTTGGAAGGGAAGGAGCGCCGTTTGACTTTTTCAAACCAAAATTGGCTGGAATTGAAATTGGACGCCATGTCGCGTTTGGAGAGCCCCTGATACGCCTAAACAGTCGAAACCCCCACAAATCACACCATTTTGGAAAGTAGACCCCTTAAGGAACTTATCTAGATGTGTGGTGAGTACTTTGAACCCCCAAGTGCTTCACAGAAATTAATAAACGTAGAGCCGTGAAAATAAAAAATAATTTTTTTCCTCAAAAATGATTCTTTAGCCCGCTATTTTTTTTATTTTCCCAAGGGTAACAGGAGAAATTGGACCCAAAAAGTTGTTGTGCAATTTTTCCTGTGTACGCTGATACCCCATATGTGGGGTGAAACCACTGTTTGGGCGCATGGGAGTGCTTGGAAGGGAAGGAGCGCTATTTTGTAATGCAGACTTTGATGGAATGTTCTGCGGGCGTCATGTTGTGTTTGCAGAGCCCTTGATGTACCTAAACAGTAGAAACCCCCTGCAAGTGACACCATTTTGGAAACTAGACCCCCCAAGGAGCTTATCTAGATGTGTGGTGAGCACTTTTAACCCTCAAGTGCTTCACAGAAATTTATAAACGCAGAGCTGTGAAAATAAAAAATCATTTTTTTTCTTAAAAATGATTTTTTTAGCCAGCTATTTTTTATTTTCCCAAGGGTAACAGGAGAAATTAGAACCCCAAAATTGGTGTACAATTTGTCCTGAGTACGCTGATACCCCATATGTTGGGGTAAACCACTGTTTGGGCGCACGGCAGGGCTCGAAGGGAGGGAGCGCCATTTGACTTTTTGAAAGCCACGTCGTGTTTGGAGAGCCCCTGATGTGTCTAAACAGTGGAAAACCCCCGGCAATTGAATTAGCGGCTATAACAGTATGTAGAAGTCTAGGAACTATAAATATATGTATATATACATGTCACAATGACATGTATATATATATATATGTGTTCTATGTGTATATATCTATTCTTTTTTTTGTGATTGAAATACTATTCTTTTGGATCCATTATATGTCAGTTTTGCAAGCCTGCGAGAAAATCTCGCAAGTCGGATGAAAATCGGATGTTACAAGGTACACACACATGCGACTAAATCGCATCTTTGAAGGAAAATCGGATGACAGAAGCATGTGTGATGTTTGCATTTTGATCCGACAATCGACCGTCTAAAACGGACCGATTTTTTGTGGTTGTGTGTGACGCCGGCCTAACCTTAATTGTAACCCTAACTCTAATTGTAACCCTAACCCTAATTTTAACCCTAACCCTAATTGTAACACTAACCCTAATTCTAACCCTAATTCTAACCCTAACCCTAAGGCTAGGTTCATTTTGCGTTTTACCAGCCCGTTCAACACATAGCGTTGACAGGCTGGTAACGGTATAGCATAACGCGATCGCGTTATGCTATACCCGCTAACGCAGAGGAATCAGCAGATGATTCATCTGCGCTAGCGGTGACGGAGCCCAGACGCTGCAGCCCGCGTCCGAGGCTCCGTCACTGAATGATGGCACGTCGCAAACGCATGCCGCTTTACGGCATGCGTCGCGATGCGCCCTCAAATGGAGGTGAATGGCAGCGTTAACGGACTGCGTTACACCGCGTTATACCGCGGTGTAACGCAGTCCGTCTAACGGACTGCCATAACGCAGTATGAACCCGGCTTAACCCTAACGCTAATTATAAACCCTAACCCTAATTATAACCCTAACCCTAATTATAACCTTAACCCTAATTATAACCCTAACTCTAACAGAAAAATGAAAATAAATATAATTTCTATTTTTTATTATATGTCCCTAACTAAGGGGGTGATAAATGGGGGGGTTATGTACTGTTTTTTTTATTTTGATCACTGTGATAGTTTATCACAGTGATCAAAATGCACTTTCTGGAGAATGAATGAAAAAAAATTTGAATCTGCCGCCAAGCAGATCGGCGGGCGCACTGCGCATGGTCCTGTAATTTTTTTTTTCCAGGAAGAAGACCGGGAGGATCAGAGGCCAGGGGGACCTGCCAGAGGACACCGGCAGGTACAGGGGGGGTTCAGGGGGACATGGGGACCCTCATTTTCTCCCCTCTGATGTGCGATCACATCAGAGGGGAGAGAAATCATTTTTTTTTTGCGATCGCGTCTATGCTTGCATAGCAGCGATCGCAACACCGGGATCGGTGAATACCGACCCGGATCATGTTCTCTGGGGTCTCGGCTACCCCCGGTAGCCGAGACCCCAGAGAATATTTGCCCATCCCCCCCAGCACATAGCGGCGGGCGCACTGAGCATGCGCCCGCCATTTTCTTCATCGCGCCGGCACCGGGGGACACCGGAGGGCCCTGGGGCCACATGCAGGGGATCGGGGGCCACATGGGGGTCCTGGGGACCCTTTTTCTCTGTCCTCTGATGTCCGATGACATCAGAGGACAGAGAAATTAAATGGCACAACTTTTTTTTTTTTGTTGTTGCGGTTGCCGTTATAGGGTTAATAACGGCGATCGCAACATCTGTGTCGGTAAAAACCGACCCGATTCATGTTCTCTGGGGTCTCGGCTACCCCTGGTAGCCGAGACCCCGGAGAAAATGCGCCTCTGGGGGGCGCTATTCACTTTTTCCACAGCGCCATTAATTAACGGCGCTGTGGTTTAAGTACCCTTAATGACCGCCGTTAAAAGGCGTATCGGCGGTCGTTAAGGGGTTAATGCTCCTAACATAAATAAAAACATGAGAATTAGTCAATTTCAGAAATCTCACAGTGCTCACTGCACGCTGTTAGGATTCTCTCGTGCCGGTGATTTACATACAAGCGGTCACATGCTGACTAGACGTGTGGCCTCACTCAATGAAAATGAACGGAGTGAGGCCGGGCACGTCTAGTCGGAATGTGGCCAGAAGTATATAAATCACATGCTTATGCTGACATGACCGTGTACTCTTGCCACCGGTAATGGAGAATCCTAAAAGTGTGCAGAGCATTCGTTGTGAGAATTCAGAAGCTGCAATGTCAGGATTCAGCTCTGCAGGTTCCAGTAGTCATCACATGGACACTTCACTCATATGCGATTTTTATACTTATGGTCCTGTGACAACCAGCTTCTCTTCCTGCTTCTCTCAGTTTTTCACTGAACATTGAGAGCATTAGGGAGAGCAGCTCGTGGGTACATGACTAAGTGTGCAAATCGCATGTGTGCTTGGGGGTGGGCGCCAAACCGAATTCTTGCCCGGGTGCCAGAAAGCCTAGATACACCTCTGGGTGTGAGTCTGATATGGGGCCCGCCGCCACCTCCGGCGCCGCTATGAGAGGAGGTGGGACGGGCCCCGAGCACTCCGGCACTTCTGCGTCATGTGACGTAGGGGCGTGCGCGCGCTCTCACGTTACATGCAAGGCTGGCGTGGTGGACGTCGGAGTGTGGAGGATGGAGCGGCGCGCGGAGCAGAAGAGCTGGAGGACGCAGTCACCTGAGGATTGGCAGATTGGTAAGTATGCTTGCTGAGTCTGGCTCTCTTTTACAGGGACGCGGCAGCCGCAGCTTCCCGTCCCGGCACTTGAGGAGAGGGGGGAGAGCGGAGGGGGAGGTGTGAGTGTATCAGGGGCCTCAGGCCCCAGGGCACAGTGGGCCAAATTAGAGGCCCCAGGAAGCAGCAGGCCCTAATGGGGCCCTAGGAAACAGCAGGCCCCATTAGGGGCCTAGGTCCAAAGGAAGCAGCAGGCCCCATTAGGGGCCTAGGGCCAAAGGAAGCAGCAGGCCCCATTAGGGGCCTAGGTCCAAAGAAAACTGCAGGCCCCATTAGGGGCCTTGGGCCCCAGGAAACTGCAGGCCCCATCAGGGGCCTAGGGCCCCAGAAAACTGCATGCCCCATCAGGGGCCTAGGGCCCCAGGAAACAGCAGGCCCCAACAGGGGCCTAGGGTCCCAGGAAACAGCAGGCCCCTAATGGGGCCCTGAAAACAGCAGGCCTCTTTACAGTGCTGCAAAATGGTCGCCAAAGCGGCTAAAAATTTGCAAATGGCGACTGGATTATTCAATCCATTCGCCGTTTGCGATTAGTGATTTTTAAAAAAATATATATATTTTTTAAAATGGCGGCTGGGAGGCGGGGGGGGGCCCCATTGTGAAGTTTGCTGTGGGGTCCTGCCGTTCCTAGTTACGCCCCTGAACTGCCACCTCCTATCTCAGTTATGGGAAAGTCTGTCTTCACTGAATTTAGAAAATATATATTTTTTTCTGATAAGATAAATTACAAAGTTGCTTATTTTCAGGTGTAGTACTGATTTATGGAATAAATATTAAAATGGTGGTTGCTCTATAAAGGGAACCTGTCATCTCGTTTTGCCGCTATAAGATGCGGCCACTGCCTTTCGGGGCTTATCTACAGGCCCAAGCGTACTCATCTGCCCTGTTGATGGCAGAGCAAAGTACTGTAGTGCGCAGGTGCCGGGAAAGGTCAGAGAGGCCCAGCGCCTGCGCACTGCAGTGCTTTGCTCTGTCCTCAACAGGGCAGATCAGTACGCCTGCGCAGGAGCATGACACGAAGCAAGCAGCATGACGACATCACATGAAGATGGGAGGACCCGGACCCAGACCTGTGACACCTATCGGACCGGACCGCCCCAGGGTGATTATAATAAAACTTGTTTTTCTTACCTTTCGGGTTGTACCGGGGGCTTATCTATAGCATTACAGAAAGCTGTAGATAAGCCCTGAAAGGCAGTGGCCGTATCTTATACCGGCAGAACAAGGTGACAGGTTCCCTTTAAACAAATCCATGTACTAAGTTTGATTGTGTGTAGAGAAATGGTGGAGTAACAGAAGACTTCCTGTAACAACACTAGCTCTAGAATCAAACATTGGTAGCAGCAGTTTCAGGTGATTATTGTGAGTCTTATGTGTAGCCCTGGTACACAATACCAGGAGGATGAGTGGAGAGGTAACAGTTAAGGTCTCTTCATGACATCATGTACACTTCTGACACACCCAGCAGGGGTGTGGAAGGGAGTGATTTAGTCAGTCAGTGTCTGGACTTCAGAGTGAGAAGTCAGTTTCCTGTCCTTGGACAGAGTAGACGTGTCCAGTTTAAGTCTATCATCAGTTCAGAAAGTGGAGTCTGGTGTAGGTGTCTGTATACACCTTAGTCTAGTCAGAGCTGTGCCCCACTGGAAGAAAGACTGAACTATCTATTAAGAGACAAGCAAGGCGAAGGGCAAAGTGGAAGGAAGATAATTGAAAAAGTGCTTTTGACTTGGAAAAGTCCTGCACGTTGCAACCGGTTACTGGGGACCGAAGGATCACTATTGTACAGCATAGTGAAGAGAAAACCAGGAATCTACCGGACCCTAGGTCGCGGCAGACAAGCCCCTTATAGTCAGAACGTAGCTGGAGTCAGAGGGTGTGAAGACTTTGAGTTAGTGCACGACAATAAAAGGATTCAGCTCCCTCGCAGAAAGGCTTCTAACACAAATCTGACTGGGCAAGTACAGCTAAAGAAAAGCTGGAGATTTGAGAGGATTACGCTTCAGGCTGGTCGTACTCAGCTTCATTGGACAGTAAAGGAGGCCCCTAACTTGCTTAGCTGTTGCCTCAAAGCTCATCCTCCATCAACCCCATCAGCCTCCCTGGGACCTGCCTTATCATCCTGCAAGTAAAGGTATGGAAAGACATTGACTGTGTGAGACTGAGTTTATTATGCATGCCTGCACAATCCCTACCTAACTACCGGCCTGAGGGAAGAGTCCCACCTGTAGGGGACCCGACATCTAGCTGCCTCACCATCCCCTCAGAGATCTACAGCAGCGCTGGTACATATTACCAGAATACTACAGGTGGCGTCACGAACTGTACATAAATCAATCCCCTGTAAATATATCCCCAACATACGCCAGACCGCCCGGGCCACAGACCGAGCCACAGCTACCTGTGACAAAATCCCCATAGACTTCTACGGGCTCGGCTCTGAGTACCCCATTGCCCTGGTAACCCACAATTGTGGTGGCGGGTCGACACAAAAATTTGGCGTCACGAACAGGATACGAAACTCGCGAAATTGCGAGCCCTGTGTGCCTAAGGAATTGTTTTTGTGAGAAAGGACTGTTGCTATTTTTGGCGCTAAAATCCGCCATTTTGCCGCCATATTCGCGCCCTCAGGCGCTGGAGAAGAAGGTGGGCGTACCTGAAAGAGCGCGCAAAGTCTTGGACACGCCCCCGGCTCTGACTCAGCGGCAGGTCCTGCAACAGGAAGTGAACGCTCTGACATCAGAGCGCCTGCGACGAAGGTCCTGTTCCCACTGCGGTGCCTGTGAAGTAGCAGCATTTGAAACCGGTAGGCTCCGTTTAACCAAGGGGGCGCTAAGATGTCACAACAACCGGCTGACAGTGCGGCCCCGGCCGGAGGCCCCAATCCCGCACCGTCTGGTATTATAGCGCCAGATGGAGGCGCAGGCCCTGCACCCAGTCCGGTAGTCCCGATCATGCCACTAACGCTCCCATATATGCCTGGGGCGAAATGGCTTCCCCAATACAGCGGTGGGCCAGGCACATTAGCAGGCTTCAAACGGAAGTTATGCAGCATCTTAGAAATGTACTCCATGCCTGAGAGACAAAAAGCTGCTGTGCTAATAGGGCAGCTAACTGGCGCTGCTGAGAGGGAAGTGGAGACTTGGGATACCGTTGATCAGGAGTCGGTGCCTGCGATTTTCTTGAAGCTTCATGCCATATTTGAAGACCGCACAGAAACGGATCTCCGGATGGCCTTCTATCACTGTTCACAACAGCCAGGTGACAGCATCCGGGACTATGCTTGCCGACTACAGGGAGCCTTGAGAGCCCTCAAGCAAATTAACCATTTAAATGCTATCGACGAGAATAGAATGCTGAAAGAACAATTTATACAGGGATTGAGATCCCCAGAGGAACGCAGAACTGTAAATTGGTGGTCCTTAGATCATCCGGATGCTACCTTTGATGCCCTAAAGGACATGGCAATAAAAGGGCTGCGGCCCCTGGGCAAACCCGAGGTGGCCACCCAACATCATCAGGGTGAAGTCACTCTGGACCCGGCAGTAACCCCCTGTTCCCCGCTAGTGGCAGAAACCAAAACGCAGGTGACACCTCCTAGTGAATTGGACTGTCTGCGCTCAGAGGTGCGCCAGCTGACTAAAAATCTGGCCGCAGTGATGAGTGCTCTACAGCTGCGGAAAGAAGAGGAAGGGAAGATCTTGCTAGCTGACTGCCCAGAGGACGTTCCGTGGATGCACCGGAGGAGAAAGAAGACGTCGCCCCCCCGGAGGAGGACAACGCCACCCCCAGGAGCAACCTCTGATCAACACCCTTCTCGTCGAGAGATCATCTGTTATCGCTGCAACCGGAAAGGTCATCTGTCTACACAGTGTCCTTTAAACGGGCAGAACCTGGGTCCAAGGGCCAACACCCAGGAGAATACCCGTCAGGCCCCCTAGACTGGAACCGCAGGTATGTGGGCGGGCGACCCTACCTGTCTATTATTCTAGATGGTATTGCTGTTCCAGCATTGTTAGACACTGGGTCCCAGGTGACCCTCATACCTGATGCTCTATATACCAAGTACTGGTCAATGGACAGTCTTAAACCTCCGAGCCTTGACTTTACTGTGTATGCTTCGAATGGTCTTCCTGTAGAAGTACTCGGAACCAAATGTGTAGATGTAAAGGTGGGCAGAGAGGAGTTGAAAGACCAAGGGCTTCTGGTAGTAAAGACTGTAAATGAGGAGAACGGTTTAAATATCATTTTGGGTACTAACATTATCGGTAATTGTTTGGGAGAAGTTGTGTTCTTACTCCAACAGCTCGCTGAGATTGCCCGACCAAGGCAGAGAGGAGTAATCCAAAGAGAGATCCGGGCCCTGGTGTGTCAGCAGCAAGCGAAGCTTACCGACGGCGAAATTGGTAATGTACGGGTCACTGACTCAGTTCCTATTGTGATACCCCAATGAGTGAAATGATCATTTGGTGCAGGGCAGCCATAGGTCTGAGAGGACAGAATTACCAAGCTGTAGTAGAACCCCACCATTCAGAACATAGACCTACACTTATGACTGCTAGAGGAGTAGTAGAAGTGGTGAATGGAAGAGTACCTGTACGGCTTCTCAATTGGGGAGATGATGAGGTAAATTTACCCCGTTATGCAACCATTGCTAAACTTCATGCTGTTGATAATAATTCTATTCTCCCGGCTGAGTCCTTAGACTCCTGTCAAATAGCGGAGGACAATGACCCAGCAACTCAGGTGGCGGAATGGTGTCAGCAACTCCATGTTGGGACGGACACCACTCCCGCTCACCAGAAGCAAGGGGTATTACGGGTGGTGCAAGAGTACGCCCAAGTGTTTAGCAAAAATCCACTTGATTTTGGGACAATTAAGGGAGTACAACATCATATCCCTACAGGCAATCATCCTCCCATCAAAGAGCGGTATAGGCCCATACCTCCAGCTCATTATCAGAAGGCTAAAGAAATGTTGAATGATATGAAGAAAGCTGGGGTGATAAGGGATAGTTGTAGTCCCTGGGCAGCCCCTCTAGTTCTGGTTAAAAGAAAGATGGCAGTATGAGAATGTGTGTGGATTACAGGCAGGTGAACCGCATAACACACAAGGATGCATACCCGCTACCACGCATAGAGGAATCATTAGCTGCTCTGAAAACGGCTAACTACTTTTCTACCCTTGATCTGACTAGTGGTTACTGGCAAGTGGCTGTGGCTGAGGAGGATCGTGAGAAAACGGCTTTCACCACCCCAATGGGGCTCTGTGAGTTCGACAGAATGCCGTTTGGGCTCAGTAGTGCCCCAGGAACATTTCAGAGAGTGATGGAAAACTGTCTGGGACATCTCAATTTTGAAACCGTGCTGCTATACCTAGACGACGTTATCGTGTATTCCAAGACATATGAGGACCATCTGAAGCACCTGGCAGAAGTGTTTGAGTCCCTGTCCAGGTACGGGATGAAGTTGAAACCCTCAAAATGCCATCTACTCAAGCAGAAGGTACAATACTTGGGGCACATCGTCAGTTCGGAAGGAGTAGCGCCGGACCCAGAGAAAGTCACTGCCATCCAGAAGTGGCCGGAGCCGAAGAACCTTAAGGAAGTGCGACAGTTCCTGGGACTAACGGGTTACTACAGGAGATTCGTGAAAGATTACACGAAGAAGGCAGCTCCTTTACAGGACCTCCTAGTAGGACAATCCCTGAAGAGCAGAAACCCTCCCTTTAATTGGGGTAAAGAACAGGCTGAAGCATTCCAAAAGATGAAAGAGATCCTTACAGGTGATGAAATCTTAACCTATCCTGATTACAGTCAACCGTTCCTGTTGTACACCGACGCCAGTAATGAAGGGTTGGGAGCCGTTCTCAGTCAGAAGCAGAATGGACAAGAAAAAGTCATCGCATATGCTAGCAGAAAACTCAGGCCAACTGAAAGGAATCCGGAAAATTATAGCAGCTTCAAGCTGGAGTTTCTGGCGCTGGTCTGGGCCATCACTGAAAGATTTAAGCACTATCTGGCCTCCAATAAGTTCACTGCGTTTACAGACAACAACCCGTTAACGCACCTGGAAACCGCCAAGCTGGGCGCCATGGAGCAGCGATGGATGGCTCGGTTGTCCAATTATCAGTTTACTATCAAATACCGGGCAGGTCGAAAGAATGCTAATGCTGATGCGTTGTCCCGAATGCCGCATGACTCTGACACGGAAGAAGAATCGGACGACCTGGAAGAAATTGAGCTACCCGCGTTCCATCGAAATGGGGTAGTCCACGAGCATCAAGTCCACAGAAAGCAGAATGGTGCAACATTAAATCCTTTACCCCATCACAGCTGGAAAGAGACTCAGGACAGTGATCCAGTGGTCAGCCGCATCAAGGAGTTGTTAAGACAGGAAGGCTCCTCTCTGGAAAAGGATGCACCTATGTCAGCCAAGCTCCTGTGGAACGAGAAAAGCAGGTTGTTCCTATACCGTGAGAAGTTGTGCAGAAGATACGTCAACCCCAGAACCCATGAAATGGTCTGGCAAATCGTGGTCCCCAAGGCAGACGTCCCAATGGTGTTGGAAGCGTACCACGATCAAGCAGGACACTTTGGCTGGAGGAAGCTGGAGACCCTGTTGAGATGCCGGTTCTACTGGGTAGGGATGCGCAGCTCTGTTGAGAGGTGGTGTCGGAACTGTGGACCCTGTGGTCTCAGAAGAAAGGACTACGGTAGCCAAAAGGCCCCCCTGCAACCTATCCGGACGACTCGTCCTCTGGAGATTGTGGCCCTGGACCACGTCAAACTGTCGCCGAGTAGATCTGGATACTCATACGCCTTGACCATGGTGGACCATTACTCCAGATTTCTGGTAGTCGTTCCAGTGAAAGACCAGACCGCAGTGACGGCCGCGAAGACCTTTCAAGCAAGCTTCTGCAGACCGCATGGGTATCCCGAGCAAGTCTTAACCGATCAGGGACCTGCTTTCGAAGCTGATTTATTCAAGGAATTCTGTCATATGTACGGGTGCAAGAAAATAAGAACAACACCATATCACCCTCAAACCAACGGTCTTTGTGAAAAGATGAACCATATTGTCCTTGACTTGTTGAGATCCATACCGTTGGAAGACAGGAATCGATGGCCGGATTTACTACCTGATTTGGTTGATTTGTACAACCATATACCTGTAAGCTCAACTAACTGCACTCCAGCCTATCTTATGAGAGCAAGGCCCGGAAAACTACCAATGGATTTAGAACTTGGAGTGGTAGAACCGGAGGCAGACGATGCCGTGGAGAACTGGGACGTCAATCGGCAAGAGCAATACAGAAGAGTACAAATCTGTGTAGAGGAAAGTCTTAATAAGGCACGGGAGAAACAGGAAGATGTTTACAACCGAAATGCTCCTGCCAAGCCTCTGATGCCTGGAGAGGTAGTATTAAAAAGAAAAAGGAAGATGCACAAACTGGATAATCAGTGGGAGCAAGAACCCTACGTCATACAAGATTCTAAATACGACAACAGAAAAGTTTGTGTCGTCAGTAAGGACGGAGGAAGAACAACAATCACTGTGTCCAGAGATCATTTGAAGTTGTGTCCAGAACACTTAAAGAGTTGTGAAAAGAACCCTGTCTTCAATCAAAGAGAAAGAAAGGAAGAGGTCCTACACACCGATCTGGGAGATTTTCCTGCGGATTGGCCCCGACTGGGAGATGCTGTGATAATTCCAGTGTTGCAGTTTTATCAGCCACAAGAGGAAGTTCTACCTCCAGTTGTGCCTGTGGTGCCAGTTGAACCCGTCCAGGAGTTACCCATTCCAGCAACACCTCAACCTGTAGAACCTCAAGATGGATCATCTGTAGCAGCGCCCCATACTATGGGATCCCTGGTGAAGCTGACTCACACCGCCCAGCCATCAGTACGCTTGCCAGATCCATAGAAAGGTTAAGGCAGTTCTATAGTTTGCCGTTACGCAGTGCAGACAGATCGCAACTTGTTATACCTGAAACTACACCACGTAGATCAGAGAGAATCACAAAAGGGAAATTACCCATTAGATATCAGCAGTAGTTATAACGAATTTATGTGAACATTGAAAAGTCTATATATATAAATGTGTTTTTCCCTATTATGTCTTCGTTTAACAATGGACTCAGAGGCTGAGGACTGAGCCAGCCCAAAAACTGTATCCTGTAAATAGTTGCACTAAAGTGCCTTCTTAATGGTTTCACATGAAACCTTGACTCACCTCTGAACCAAAAACCCGTGTGGTGTGGCACTGAGTGAGGTCTGCATTTGGATGTCCTGCAGCCCACCAGGACCCACGTTGAAGGTTTGGTGCGGGTCCTTCACAAGTATCTTGTATATATATTTATTAAATGCTATTTGATACTTTTGTATTTCTATATGTAAAATGTTATTGTTCGTAACGTTCAAGGTGTTCTCACCTCCCGGATGGGAAGAAGTTAATGTTTGTTGTTATGCATAAACAAAATTTTCTGTCTTCTTGTATTTTACAGCCCGGGAGTGCTGTCATTTACCATGGGGGAATGTGTAGCCCTGGTACACAATACCAGGAGGATGAGTGGAGAGGTAACAGTTAAGGTCTCTTCATGACATCATGTACACTTCTGACACACCCAGCAGGGGTGTGGAAGGGAGTGATTTAGTCAGTCAGTGTCTGGACTTCAGAGTGAGAAGTCAGTTTCCTGTCCTTGGACAGAGTAGACGTGTCCAGTTTAAGTCTATCATCAGTTCAGAAAGTGGAGTCTGGTGTAGGTGTCTGTATACACCTTAGTCTAGTCAGAGCTGTGCCCCACTGGAAGAAAGACTGAACTATCTATTAAGAGACAAGCAAGGCGAAGGGCAAAGTGGAAGGAAGATAATTGAAAAAGTGCTTTTGACTTGGAAAAGTCCTGCACGTTGCAACCGGTTACTGGGGACCGAAGGATCACTATTGTACAGCATAGTGAAGAGAAAACCAGGAATCTACCGGACCCTAGGTCGCGGCAGACAAGCCCCTTATAGTCAGAACGTAGCTGGAGTCAGAGGGTGTGAAGACTTTGAGTTAGTGCACGACAATAAAAGGATTCAGCTCCCTCGCAGAAAGGCTTCTAACACAAATCTGACTGGGCAAGTACAGCTAAAGAAAAGCTGGAGATTTGAGAGGATTACGCTTCAGGCTGGTCGTACTCAGCTTCATTGGACAGTAAAGGAGGCCCCTAACTTGCTTAGCTGTTGCCTCAAAGCTCATCCTCCATCAACCCCATCAGCCTCCCTGGGACCTGCCTTATCATCCTGCAAGTAAAGGTATGGAAAGACATTGACTGTGTGAGACTGAGTTATTATTGCATGCCTGCACAATCCCTACCTAACTACCGGCCTGAGGGAAGAGTCCCACCTGTAGGGGACCCGACATCTAGCTGCCTCACCATCCCCTCAGAGATCTACAGCAGCGCTGGTACATATTACCAGAATACTACAGGTGGCGTCACGAACTGTACATAAATCAATCCCCTGTAAATATATCCCCAACATACGCCAGACCGCCCGGGCCACAGACCGAGCCACAGCTACCTGTGACAAAATCCCCATAGACTTCTACGGGCTCGGCTCTGAGTACCCCATTGCCCTGGTAACCCACAATTGTGGTGGCGGGTCGACACACTTACCCTTGGAGATTGTAATCAATTTAGGCAGACTAGCTGCTTTTGAATTGGTTATGTCAATTTCTTGAAACAGCCCCAAGAGCCACTAGCAATACAGAATAGATCAGTACAAGTCATTCTTTGATCTGATGAGCCCACGTTGGCAACACCATGAAGTAGCCCTCATGAAGAAACACCACTTCTTTTTTTAAGATTATGGTTTAGGGTGACATAGTGTATGATAGCTGGACCCCTCTATTCTTCATTCCAGCTACACTAACAGATCTATGTTACATTGATTTGTTCTGGAACCAGTGGTATGGGGATTTCTTTAAATTATCCCAGGAGCTGTTTTTCAACATGACAATTCCAGTCCACATGTTGCTTGTACTGTAAATCAGGTGACTGGATGCAACGCACTAATAGTCACGAGGCAGGAATATCCAATGAATTATTTATTTCCCTCGCATTGGTGGGAACTTGCAGTAGTTAAAAATTAAAAACAGTTAAACAGGGTAATCACGAGTAGTTTATACAGTGCAGAACATATAATGAGTTTTAAATTACAATTAGAATGGCAGTAAAGTCTCTCAGGAATTATACTAGTGTTCCTCTGAAAGGGTGATACACCCGTCCCTGTGGGAGCTACGTTTGCTTTCCTGAAGCAATAGCCCTAGCTGGGGTGGCCAGTTGTTCCCAGTAAGTCGTAAGTCCTCCTAACAAAGTCTAATAATGCACGTTGAGCCTCCTTCGCTCCTACTGACCCCCACCCTGTCTGTTGTCCTAGCCCAGGCTGACCACTTTACTGTACGTCAGTGCTACAAGTGACGGCACGACTCATTTCGTGCCTTCTTTTCACCACCAAAGGCGTCCTCCTCCTGATGGAAATATTTGAATACACCGCACACTCTGAGGAATATATGCAAAAATATTTATTCACAGTGTAGACATGGAAGGGGAGCAAATAAGGTGAAAGCGACTAAATACAAATTGACGTTTCGACCCTCCCGGGTCTTTTACAAAGAGTCGCTAGAACAAATCTAAATAACAAAACAAATTAATATACAGTGACAAAAATTGAAAATACAAAATAAGCACATCCTTAAAAAAAATAGAAAATAATAAACAATCAGAAATGGAAACCAATATGAAAACATTGGAGAACACGGGGGAAAAAAAGGGAAAGGGAGAGACAAAAGGAAGGAAACATAGAGCTGAGAGGCACCAATTGTGTCAAAATTCACATATGTGATTAATAGAAAGACCATAGGGTAGTTCAATAAAATGTTAATAAGTTACCTCCTTATAGTAAATAGAGAGAGTTTTAGAAGAATTTCCAAGGAAAAAAGAGGAGGGTGGTTGCTGTGAGAAATAATATTAAAGGGAATCTGTCACCCCATTTTTGCCCTTTGAAATTGGGCCACCGCCATCATGGGCTTATCTACAGCATTCTGGAATGCTGTAGATAAGCCCCGATGTCACCTGAAAGTGAAGAAAAACGAGTTATATTACACTCACCCAGGGGCGTTCCACCGTCCGGTCGAGTCCAATGGGCGTCGCGGTCCGGTCCGGGGTCTCCCATCTTGTAGCGAAGCCGGCCTCTTCATTCCGTCCCTTCTTTCTGGACCGCGACCCCCATCGGACCCGATCGGACGGCGGAACGCCCCTGGGTGAGTATAATATAACTCGTTTTTCTTCACTTTCAGGTGACATCGGGGGCTTATCTACAGCATTCCAGAATGCTGTAGATAAGCCCTGATGGCGGTGGCCCTATTTCATAGGGCAAAAATGGGATGACAGATTCCCTTTAATAGATAAATAGCTGAAACATATATGACGTTGATTAAAGTTGCATTAAATAATGGTATGGTACCTGTTTCATAAGAGGTATAAGACTTAATCAATGGAAATAAAGTCCAAATTAATTGGGAACCTAAAGGCAATAAAACTCATTAGATAGATTCATGTGAAAAATAGATAGGATATATACCAGGATATATATTTTTTCACATGAACCTATCTAATGAGTTTTATTGCCTTTAGGTTCCCAATTAATTTGGACTTTAATTCCATTGATTAAGTCTTATACTTCTTATGAAACAGGTACCATACCATTATTTAATGCAACTTTAATCAACGTCATATATGTTTCAGCTATTATCTATTAATATTATTTCTCACAGCAACCACCCTCCTTTTTTTCCCTTGGAAATTCTTCTAAGGCCGGCGTCACACTAAGGAGGAATACGAACGAGTGAGAGGCGTGAAAACCACGCATTACACACGGACCAATATTTCTCTATGGGGCAGCTCTGATCATGCGTATTTTTCTCGGCCGTATCTTACGGTGCAAGACACCCGCCAGCATGCTGCGATTGTACGCGTATTACGCCCGTTGTACGCCAATGAAAGTCTATGGGTGCGAGAAAACAACGGATTACACACGGACCAGGCGTGTGACTTGCGAGAAATACGCAAGACTTCTGCAGCTCACAGGAAATGGTGCAACACATGCTGCAGGAAGCTGACACATGCAAATTAGCTCAAAAAGAGCGCCAGACATCCCAGAAGAACACCTCCACGGAGTCAGCCATGATGTCTGCGCTCATCAATGTGGACATGTTGATAGTCTTGGTGCAGGAGAGGCCCGATATTTTGGACCAAAGAGATGCACATTACGCAGACCGCGCAAGGAAAGAGGCGGCATGGAGGCGCATCTGTGGGCAGATGTTTACCCACTTTGGCCACAGCCTACGCGAGGAGCAGCAGAGAATCAGTAAGTTACTTGATTTTTTCCAACCTTCTTTGTTGTGTTTCGGTAGCTGAGGAGTACAGGAACAACAGCAGGACAGCAGAACACCTGAGATGTTGGTAATTGATGGGTTGCAGATTCCTAAACTAACGACACAACTAGAGGTAGCCGTGGAGCGTTCCTACGTTGATCCTAGACGCCTCGTCACAGCCTGAGAGATAACTACACCTAAAGGCAGAAAGATGATAGCTATCTGCCCCGGAGCAGATCCCCAAAGAAAATAGGAAGCCCCCAAACATATAATGGCGGTTAGACAAGATGAAAACACAAACACAGGCAGAAAATAGATTGAGCAAACGCTGGGGCCACAAGCTGACTAAATAGGATAGGAAAGGAAAGATTACTTTCTGCAACCCAGAAAACTCTACAAAAATCCAACAATTATGATTACAAAAATCACACGATCTCGCCACCCGCTAAATCAGATCCCAGTGTGAACAAAACCAAGCTGCAGCGCTGAAAAAACAGGAAAAAGCAAATGAGCAAATATCAGTGGCTGCAGATGAACTGTGAGGAGCTCAGGCCCCAGGAGGGGACCTGGCTGACCTCCACAAAAGTGCAGAAAACAATGCAAAAAGCAAGCACAAAAAGAAAAGCAAAAAATATCTTATCTGAAAGCAGGAGATGCAGGCAAGACTCCAGCAAACTTCCAAATGAACCAGGAACCACAATTGAGACAAGAACAATTGATCACCGGCAACCATCATGGGAGGCAACCTCCCCCATATCAGACCAGTAAGTGAACCCAGATTGCCATTCCTCGCTGAAAGTTTCAGTACTGTCTGTAACCACCAGAGGGAGCCCCTGCTCAGAAACCATCTCCAGCACATTCACAACAGTACCCCCCTTGAGGAGGGGTCACCGAACCTTCACTTGTGCAACCAGGCCGATCAGGATGAGCTCGGTGATAGGCACGGATCAGTCTCCTAGCATGGATGTCCGAAGCAAACACCAAGAATTGTCTTCCTGACCATAACCTCTCCACTTAACCAAATACTGGAGTTTCTGTCTAGAAAAACGAGAATCCAATATTTTCTCAACCACATACTCCAGATTGCCCTCAACCAAAACAGGGTCAGAGGTGCAGCCATAGGAACCACTGGCTCGACAAACCTCTTCAATAAGGACTTGTGGAACACGTTATGGATCTCAAATGTCCCTGGAAGAAGCAAACGGAAGGAAACAGGATTAAGAATCTCCATGATCTTATAAGGTCCAATGAACCTGGGCTTAAACTTTGGAGATGCGATCCTCATAGGGATATTTCTTCAGGACAACCAAACCAAGTCCCCCACTTTAAACCGAGGACCATCAGTCCTATGCCGGTTAGCAAACCGTTGGGCCTTCTCCTGAGAGAGAGACAACCTCTCCACTACCTGGTCCCAAATCTGCTGCATTCGCTCCACAACAGAGTCAACACCTGGACAGACAGAAGCCTTCGCCTGTCCCGAAGAAAATCGAGGGTGAAACCCAAAATTGCAGAAAAATGGAGACATCAAGGTGGCAGAGCTAGCCCTATTATTAAGAGCAAACTCAGCCAAAGGCAAAAAAGAGACCCAGTCATCTTGATCAGCAGACACAAAACATCTCAAATAAGTCTCCAAGGTCTGGTTTGTTCTCTCGGTTTGTCCATTGGTCTGAGGATGAAAAGCAGAGGAGAAAGATAATTGAACACCAAGTTTAGAACAAAATGTCCTCCAAAATCTGGAAACAAACTGGACTCCTCTGTCAGACACAATGTTCTCCGGAATGCCATGTAACCGAACCACGTGCTGAAGAAACAAAGGCACCAATTCGGTGGAGGAAGGTAACTTAGGTAATGGCACAAGATGTATCATCTTGGAAAACCTATCACAGAGTACCCAGATAGCGGTCATTCTCTGAGAAACAGGGAGGTCGGAAATAAAATCCATAGAGATATGGGTCCATGGCCTCTTGGACACAGGTAATGGCATTAACAAACCACTAGAGCGAGAGCAAGGCTTGGAACGAGAGCAAGTCCCACAGGACTGCACAAATTCCCTGACGTCACGAGACAAAGTAGGCCACCAAAAGGATCGACTCACCAAGTCTCTGGTACCAAAAATCCCGGGTTGACCAGCCAACGTGGAACAATGAATCTCAGACATCACATTCTTCTTCCATTGGTCTGGGACAAACAATTTCCCAAAAGGGCAGCGCTCAGGTTTATCCTCCTGACACCCTTCCAAGGCCAGTCTCAAATTGGGCGAGGTGGCGGAAAAAACTACACCCTCTTTCAAAATAACAGCAGGATCAGATAACTCAGGAGAGTCCGCAAAGAAATTGCTCGAGAGGGCATCCGCCTTAACATTCTTAGTGCCAGGAAGAAAAGAAACCACAAAATTAAAACGTGTGAAAAACAAGGCCCACCTGGCCTGTCTAGGATTAAGTCGCTTGGCTGATTCGAGATAAACCAGATTCTTATGGTCCGTGAGGACCACCACCTGATGTTTGGCTCCTTCCAGCCAATGTCTCCACTCTTCAAAGGCCCACTTCATGGCCAACAACTCCCGATTACCCATGTCATAATTACGTTAAGTTGGAAAAAATTTCGAGAGAAAAAGGCACAAGGGTTACTCTTAGAGGTCTCTGGATCTCTTTGGGACAAAACGGCACCTGCCCCAATTTCAGAGGCAGCCCCAACTGGTCACAGACACAGATATCCAATCCAAAAGAGGATTATGAGTCTGTAACCAAGGGAAACCAGTACAATAATGTCATGCAGATTATGCAACACCAGAAATTTGCAACTCTCCTGATGATCTGGTTAAACCCTCATTATCACCTCAGTAGAAAATTGGGGTTTATTCTCCGCCAAAGGGGTAGAATCAATGCCCAGTAAAGGAATAGACTTCCGCAGGGGTATCATAGGAAACCCACAACGTTTGGCAAAGTCAAAATCTATCAGGTTAATAGCTGCTCCTGAATCAACAAAAGCCTGAGCAGAAAATGTGGACAGGGAGCAAATCAGAGTAACAGTCAACAGAAATTTAGTCTGAACACTACCCAAGACAACTGAGCGTGCAAAACGTCTTCCCGCTTAGCGCAGACTGAAATAACATGAGAGGCATCACCACAGTAGAAACATAACCCATTGCGCTTTCGAAACTCATGACGCTGTGCCCCAGAAGTCACTCTATCACACTGCATGGGCTCAGAAGCTGGCTCACAAGGCAACACTATCTCACGCATACCTCTGTGCTCACGCAAACGTCTGTCAATTTGAATAGCCAATGACATAGAATCATTGAGACCAGAGGGAGCTGGGAATCCCACCATAACATCCTTTACATTCTCTGACAGCCCCTTCCGAAAAAGGGCTGCCAAAGCATAATCATTCCATTTGGTCAGGACTGCCCACTTTTGGAATTTCTGACAGTACAACTAAGCGTCTTCAAGACCCTGATTTAATGCCAACAAGGTTTTTTCAGCTTGATCAGTGACATTAGGTTCATCGTACAATAACCCCAGAGCCAGAAAAAATGCAACAATATCATTCAAAACAGGATCCCCAGGTGTCAGGGAAAAAGCCCAATCCTGAGGATCGCCACGCAGGAGAGAGATGACAATTTGAACCTGCTGTGCTGCGTCACCTGAGGACTTAGGCTTTAAGGCAAAAAACAACTTACAGTTATTTTTGAAATTCAGAAATTTAGCCCGATCCCCCAAAAACAAATCTGGCATGGGAATCCTAGGTTCCACAACCAGCAACCTAGCAAGATAGGTAGCAATACTCCGAACCTCAGTGGCAAGCTGATCCACATGGCCAGACAACTGTGCAAACTCCATTGAAAGAAAAAAAAATCCTCCTCAGCACCCAGAGAAAAAGAGGGAGAAAATGCAACAGACAGAAAAAAAAAAAATCTCTGACAACTCTGACAACTTTTTTCTTTCCACACTATTTTTCCCTTCTGTGAGTACCATATAATTTTAGGTTATGGCCGGTGATACTGTTGTGTTTCGGTAGCTGAGGAGGACAGGAACAACAGCAGGGCAGCAGAACACCTGAAATGTTGGTAACTGATGGGTTGCAGATTCCTAAACTAACGAGGGAGCCCCTGCTCAGAAACCATCTCCAGCACATTCACAACACTTCTTAATGGTCAGAGCGTAGTTCTAGTGCAGAATTTGCCCAAAAAATAGTTTTTTTGTTTTTTTTTGGCGCCAAAATGTTAGTATAGTCACATCCTACTAGGCCCCCATGACTATATTACGTGTATGTAGAAGAATTTGGCTTTGTGCAGCTAGCTAATTGATTACATTATATGTGTCATTGCAATGAATGATGTTATGAGAAGATGGAGTAGTGTTGTGAATGTGCTAGAGATGGTCTCTGAGCAGAGGCTCCCTCTGGTGGTTACAGACAGTACTGAACCTTCCAGCGAGGAATGGCAATCTGGGATCACTGACTGGACTGATATAAGGGAGGTTCCCTCCCATGATGGTGTCACGGGTGTGTCGCGGCGGAGATCGTCGCGATTGCACACCCTGACTTCGCACAGCTGAGTTTCTGGTGCTGGGTGTTTTTCAGCACTGAGGGAGTTAATTCTTTCTCTCTCGATGCTGGACAGACCAGCCTCGCCCAGCTGCGATTGATGTTTTGTTAATTAGCTTCCTTCATATACCTGCTGGTCTGCTGGGGAAGTTGCCGGTGAAAGCATTCATTCAGACCAAAAGAGCGGATCGTTTCTGAGAAGACTTAAGCTAAGAGTGCCTATTGTGGTTTTTCCTCTGCTCGCTTATTGTTTATCTTCTTAACCTTTGTGTTCCTCTGTAGTGGAAGTTTTGTATGCAAGGCAGTGTTTTCTTTACCCCCTGTCTGTCTCGTTTGTATTTGACTGTGTGTAAGCTGTTGCCTGCCCATTCCCTGTGGTGGTAATCAGGGTCCTTCTCAGGACTAGATTACAGTGGTCAGGGATCTACAGGAGACAGGGTTACGCTGGCGGCCTGGACCTCTGTACCATTAACAGTACCTCCAGGTAGAGGGACTAGTCAGGGCCCCAGTTCAGGGTCAGCATAGACCCCGGTCCACCTCTATCCTGAGACAGCGTTTCACGTGCACAGTATAGACCCACAATACATTGGTTATTATGTCAGGTAAGACATTGCTGGCAGATTCTACGTATACATGTTGATATTTTCTATAATATGAAATATAGAGTGTTGTCTCATTAGATATTTGTTACTATCATAGAATATATCTGTTATACGTCGTGACATTTTCACCGGCCACTCTAAAAAGATTCTCCCCAGCTACCATGGATCCAGTAGCCCAGTTAGCTCAGCAGTTGCAGAGTTTGTCCATGGAGCTGACGGACGTTAAGTCCAAGGTTTTGTACCCCGGGAGCAAACCAGATCTGAACCTAAAGTGGCTCTCCCGGACAGGTTCACTGGTGGGCGGGACAAATTTTTTACCTTCCGGGAGGCTTGTAAATTATATTTTCGGCTACAGCCTCGGTCTTCGGGGAGTGAAGACCAGAGGGTGGGAATTGTCATCTCGCTCTTACAAGGGGACCCTCAATCCTGGGCGTTCTCTCTTCCTCCAGACTCCCCGGCTCTCCAGTCAGTAGATCGATTTTTTACAGCCCTGGGTCTGGTATATGATGACCCGGATCGGGTCTCCCTTGCTGAAATGAAGTTACGTAAGATACAGCAGGGAGATCGTCCGGCGGAGGAATTTTCTTCTGAGTTCCGTAGATGGGCCACAGATACTCAGTGGAATGACCCAGCTCTTAGGAGCCAGTTTTGTCAAGGATTATCTGACAAATTAAAAGATGTGTTGGCTCAGTATGATTCTCCCCGTCACTGGAGGCCGCTATGGCCCTTGCAATTCGCATTGATAGACGGCTTCGAGAGAGGTGCGAGGTAACTCCGCCCCTGTGATGACTCCACCTTCTACTATAGTCCCTCATATTGAGGTTCCCCTGGTTTGTTCTGAGGAGCCTATGCAGTTAGGAGGGACATCGTTTCGAGGGAGGGGATCGGCGGTGCGCCGCAAGACAGGAAAGTGTTACTTCTGCGGGAGAAAGGGACATTTTGTTGGGGGGTGTCCATCCCGTACTTTGCTGAGCAAGGAGTCGCCGGAAAACTGTTGATCCCAGGTTGTGTGGTGGACGACAATCTGGGAGTATGTATTTCGTCCCCAAGTCCGTCTCAGTTTCTCGTACCAGCGGAGGTGGTGGTAGGTACAAGAACTGAGAGGATTTCTGTTCTTCTGGATAGTGGGGCCGCGGCTAATCTGGTGGACGCTCGGTTTGCCCAGGTGCAAGGTATGCAACTGAGTGTATTGGCCAAACCTATCCCTATATTCTCTATTGACGCCAGGCCTCTCGGTCAAGGTAGCTTTGTGCAAGCCGTGCATAACATAGACCTTCGAGAGGGGGAAATACATAAAGAACTATTGTCTTGTTATGTGTTGGAGGGCCTTCCCACTCCTATTGTGTTGGGACTTCCTTGGTTAACTAAACATAACCCAGTTATTAATTGGCAATCCAGAGAGATAAGCCAGTGGGGTGAATTTTGCCATAGTAACTGCATGAACACGGTCATCGGTGCGGTCGTGCCTAGAACCTTACCTCCTTTTCTGGAGGACTTTGAGGATGTGTTTTCAGAAGAGGGGTGTCAAGAATTACCTCCTCATCGCGCGTATGACTGGCTATAAATTTGCTTCCTGATGCTAAGTTACCTAAATCTAGGTTATATAACCTTTCTGGTCCTGAGAGGCAAGCTATGAAGGATTATATTTCGGAAAGTCTAGCCAAGGGGCATATTAGACCTTCATCTTCCCCAGTGGCCGTGGGGTTCTTCTTTGTGAAGAAAAAAGATGGAGGCCTACGCCCTTGCTTGGATTTCCGTGAGCTTAATCGGATTACGGTCCGAGATCCGTATCCGCTCCCACTTATTCCTGATCTCTTCAATCAGATTGTGGGCGCCAAATGGTTCTCTAAGTTAGATCTCAGGGGGGCGTATAATCTGATTAGGATAAAGGAGGGGGATGAGTGGAAGACGGCGTTTAACACTCCGGAGGGACATTATGAGAACCTTGTCATGCCTTTCGGTCTGACTACTGCCCCGGCGGTATTTCAACATTTTGTTAATGACATCTTTCGCCACCTAGTGGGACAGTTTGTTGTCATTTATCTAGATGACATCTTAATTTACTCGCCGGATCTTGTGTCTCATCAGGAGCATGTGAGACAGGTGTTGCAGATCTTGCGAGACAATAAACTGTACGCCAAATGGGAGAAGTGTGTTTTCGCCGTACAGGAACTTCAGTTTTTAGGATTCCTGGTGTCAGCTTCTGGTTTCCGTATGGACCCTGGGAAAGTGAAGGCAGTGCTTGAATGGGATCGGCCAGAGGATCTTAAGGCACTGCAGCGTTTCCTGGGGTTTGCTAACTACTACCGGAAATTTATTCGTAATTTCTCATCCGTTGTCAAACCTCTCACTGACATGACAAAAAAAGGGACGGATTTTTCTAGGTGGTCTGACAAAGCTTGTCAAGCATTTTCCTCCTTGAAGAAATGTTTTGCTTCAGCACCCATACTCATCCAACCTGATGCATCACAACCGTTCATTGTGGAGGTAGACGCATCTGACGTAGGAGTGGGTGCGGTATTATCTCAAGGTCCGTCCCCTGGTAAATGGCATCCGTGCGCTTTCTTCTCTAAAAAATTGTCGTCCGCCGAGAGGAATTATGATGTCGGCAATAGGGAACTCTTGGCCATTAAGTTGGCTTTTGAAGAGTGGCGTCACTTTTTGGAGGGGGCAGTCCACCCGGTCACCGTCATTACTGATCACAAGAACCTGCTGTATTTAGAGTCTGCAAAACGTCTGAATTCCAGACAAGCTAGATGGTCGTTTTTTTTACCAGGTTTAATTTTGTCGTCACATATCGTCCTGGGTCAAAAAATGTAAAGGCTGATGCCTTGTCTCGTAGTTTCCCGGGGGCCGGGAAGACGGATGACCCGGTTCCTATTCTTCAGGAGGGAGTTGTGGTGTCGGCTGTATGCTCTGAGCTTGAGGAGGAGATATTGGAGGCTCAGGGGGACGCCCCTGTAGGACCTCCAGGGAGACTGTTTGTTCCAGATCAGTTAAGACAAAAGGTTATCGAGGCACATCATAATTCTGCTTTGGCAGGACACCCAGGGAGTAAAGCAACTGTAGATCTAGTTTCTCGCCGGTTTTGGTGGCCTAACTTAAATAAGAGGTGGTAACTTTTGTCGCGTCCTGTGGGGTATGTGCGCGCTCTAAGACCCCACATACCCGTCCGTCTGGGGCCCTTTTACCGTTGAAAATCCCGGAGCGTCCATGGACCCATCTGTCTATGGACTTCATTACGGACCTCCCTCCGTCTTCAGGTAAAACTGTCATCCTAGTTGTAGTTGACAGGTTCAGCAAAATGGCACATTTTATTGCTCTTCCTGCTCTTCCTAATGCTAAAACTCTGGCGCAGGTGTTCATTGGGGAGATTGTGAGACTTCACGGGTTGCCTTCCGATGTGGTGTCGGATCGGGGGTCTCAGTTTGTGTCCATATTCTGGAGGGCATTTTGTTCTCGTCGGGGGATGCAGTTGTCATTTTCTTCGGCTTTTCATCCTCAGACCAATGGTCAGACAGAGCGTCTGAATCAGAGCTTAGAGACATATCTCCGGTGTTTTGTCTCAGAGAACCAAGAGGACTGGTCTTCTTTCTTGCCTCTGGCAGAGTTCGCTCTTAACAATAGGCGGAGCGAGTCCACTGGTAAGTCCCCGTTTTTTGGGGCATATGGTTTTCACCCCAGTTTTGTACTTTCAATGGGGGGGCTCTTCTGGGGTTCCTGAGTGTGTCGACCCGCCACCACAATTGTGGATTACCAGGGCAATGGGGTACTCAGAGCCGAGCCCATGGAAGTCTATGGGGTTTGTCACAGGTAGCTGTGGCTCGGTCTGTGGCCCGGGCGGTCTGGCGTATGTTGGGGATATATTTACAGGGGATAGGTTTATATACAGTTCGTGACGCCACCTGTAGTCTTCTGGTAATTAGTACCAGCGCTGCTGTAGATCTCTGAGGGGATGGTGAGGCAGCTAGATGTCGGGTCCCCTACAGGTGGGACTGGTCCCTCAAAGTCTATGAAGTTAGTGAAGTCGGGTGCAGATAAATAACACAGTCTCACACGGTCAGCGTCTTTCCATACCTTTACTTGTAAGATGTTCAGGCAGGTCCCAGGGAGGCTGATCCAAGGAGAGTGTATCTTGAGACAGCAGCTGGACAAGTTAGGGGCCTCCTTTACTTTCCAATAACGATGAGTACAACCAGCCTGAAGCGTAGTTCCCTCAATAACTCCAGCTAATCCATAGCTGTACTGCCCAGTCAGTTTTGTGGTAGGAGCCTTCCTGCGAGAGAGCTGAATTCCTATATTGCTGATCAGGCTCAAAGTCTTCACTCCCCCTGACCCCAGTTACGTACTGACTATAAGGGGCTGTTTGCCGCGACCTAAGGTCCGGTAAATTCCTGGTTTTCTTACCACTATGCTTGAAGCTAATAGTGATCCTTCGGTCCCCAGTGACCGGTTGCAATGTGCAGGACTTCTTCAATCCAAACGCACCTTTTCAATAAACTTTCCACTGTGCCTTTCGCCTTGTCCTCGCTGGTAGCATAAGCACTCACACTTGCATAAAGTCGGGTAGTCACTTCCTTCATTCACTTCCTTCAAAGTTAGTTACAGATTCTCAGTTATCACTAGGCAGGAGCACGTCTCTGAACCTTTCACTGTCCTTGAGACAGGTGACTGAAGTCTTTCTGCACTAATCTCCTTCTCCTCAGTCCAGGCTAGACCTTCCTCTCTGAAGTCCAGGCACTGACTGACTGACCACTCAATGTATTCTGTTGAGGTACAGCTCTGACTAGGCTAAGGTGAATTAGACCACCTGTACCAGCCTCCACGTTCTGAACTGATGATAGAGCAGGCTGGACTGCTTCCTCCCTCCAGCTAAACTCCAGACGTCTGCTCCGTCCGAAGACAGGAACACACTGAACAAACATACACCCTGACCACTCCCTCACAAGTAACTACACTACCCTAAGGGTGTGTCTAGTGTATGTTGAGTGAATGGGTATTTAGCATTAAACTGCTGTCTCGCCACACACTCTCCAGGGTACTGCGTGTGCCTAACACCAGGGCTACACATTCCCCCATGGTAAAAGACAGCACTCCCGGGCTGTAAAATACAAAAGAGACATTTTGTTTATGCATGAAAACATTAACAATAACATTAATTCGTCCCATCCGGGAGGTGAGGATGTCTTGAACGTTGCAAACAACAAAACATTATATATAGAAATACAAAAGTATTAAATAGCATTCAATAAATATACAGTATTCTTGTGAAGGACCCGCACCAAACCTTCAACGTAGGTCCTGGGTGGGCTGCAGGACATCCAAATGCAGACCTCACTCAGTGCCACACCATACGGGTTTTTGTATTCAGAGGTAGTTGTGCTGGTTTATGTAAAACCAAGATAAGGCACCGAAGCGCAACTATGTACAAATAAGTTCTGGGTTGGCACAGTCCTCAACCTCAAAGTCCATTGTAAAACCAAAGACATAGATATAATATCACATTATTATAATTCTAAAGTGCAAACTTTTTCTGGTTACCCAGCCGGGCATTCTACGGTTAGCATATATATATGCATTATATACTTCAACTTATGCAAAATTTTGTAAAACATTCTTAAACTTTCTACAATATTACTTATGGTAGACCCTATAGGGATCTCACCGATTCTTCTTTACTATTTATTCATTTTCAAATACACTTTCCACCCCGGGGGCTGGAACAATGCAATGGGCCCTAGATCCCAGGACTAACAAATCATGCGCTGCGATTAGGGTCTGGGTCGCCACAGTTCTCGTGCGAACCTCTAGGGGCGCAACGGGTACATTCTCCTTACGAGACACCGATTGCGTTTCAATCACAGTTAACGATATGGACCGTGTCATGGATTGCGATTGAGACTGGGTCGCTAGTTGCGATGTAGAGATTGCTTTAATTTGCGATGAACTTGCAGGGGGCGATGCTGGGGCACGGCCGGATACTGCTTGAGCTGGAGACGGGGACGCTGCGGTAGTGGTGACGTTACCTGCGTCGGGGACGGGGTCACGGACGATGGTGACGTTAAGGGCATACCACCCTTCATTCCCCATGCCGTGTGTACGTGACAAGGTCTCCATTTACTAAGTCCCTCCCGGGATGACCTTGCGGTAGGTGGGATTCTACATCACGCCTGCTGACAAAGACCCTGGGTAGAGGCCCGGTTCACGGATGAAGCCCCAGCCCTTCCGGAGCTGGAACTCAGTCACACACCCCTGCCGCCGCGGTTCCCTCAGGGTACCTTTCTCTCTCCGGACACTCTCTTTGTCCGCGATCAGCTCTGCATGTTGTCGCTGACGATTCCGCTGAGCTTCCCGCTCTTCCTCCTGCTGGCGTTTCTGCTTCTCCTCACGACGCTGCCACTCATATTCCCACTGGGCGGTGTAGGCGACGTCATCCAGGCGCGCCATCTCGTCCCAGTCGACGTCTGGTAACGACGGAAGGACCCCTCCGGTGTCCCTGCCGGGGACCGATCATCTGCTGCGGCCTCCTGGCCGGGCGGGCGTTCCGGAACTGGCGATACCTCCTCAACCTCCTTCGCCTCCACCGCTTCACCGGTGGGATCAGGATTGGTACTTTCGGGGGCAGCCTCCGGTTGCTCCTTCGCCTTGGGCAGCAGAATCTTCGGTAACTCGAATCGTGGGGGGTCGTTGAGGGGAGAGATCACCGTGTCCCACAGCCTCCGCTGCTCCAGGGTACGCCGGCGTCTCTCGATCTCTTCAAAGCCAGGTTGGTACTGGACCATCTTCTTCAGGCGTGCATTTTCTTCTTGAATCTCTAGCAACGCCTGCTGCAGGTGCAGGACCACGGATGACTCCTGTGCTGGTGGCAGCTTGGCTGGGGCACGGGGCCTGCCTTCCTCCGCTTCCCTGCTCGGCTGCACACGTCCTGCTTCCATGATGTTCCAGAAGATTCTCTCTTCTTCCTCCAGAGACATCCGGTCTCTTCCGTGGAGGGGGGTTTGCGTCTCCTCCTCCTCGCAGGGAAGGTGAAGAGGAGGCGGACCTCCTTTGCTGTAGGGCAGGATCGCATGTTGTAATAGCACTTTGAGAGGGCAGGCATTTTCTTCGCGCCACTGGGGGGTAGACGCCCACGAAGGTACGCCCACCTTCTTCTCCAGCGCCTGAGGGCGCGAATATGGACGACAAAAATGGCGATTTTGGCGCCAAAAGTGAAAACAGTCCTTTTTCACAAAAACAATTCCTTAGGCACACAGGGCTCGCAATTCTGCGAGTTTCGCATCCTGTTCGTGACGCCAAATTGTGTCGACCCGCCACCACAATTGTGGTTACCAGGGCAATGGGGTACTCAGAGCCGAGCCCATGGAAGTCTATGGGGTTTGTCACAGGTAGCTGTGGCTCGGTCTGTGGCCCGGGCGGTCTGGCGTATGTTGGGGATATATTTACAGGGGATAGGTTTATATACAGTTCGTGACGCCACCTGTAGTCTTCTGGTAATTGTACCAGCGCTGCTGTAGATCTCTGAGGGGATGGTGAGGCAGCTAGATGTCGGGTCCCCTACAGGTGGGACTGGTCCCTCAAAGTCTATGAAGTTAGTGAAGTCGGGTGCAGATAAATAACACAGTCTCACACGGTCAGCGTCTTTCCATACCTTTACTTGTAAGATGTTCAGGCAGGTCCCAGGGAGGCTGATCCAAGGAGAGTGTATCTTGAGACAGCAGCTGGACAAGTTAGGGGCCTCCTTTACTTTCCAATACAATGAGTACAACCAGCCTGAAGCGTAGTTCCCTCAATAACTCCAGCTAATCCATAGCTGTACTGCCCAGTCAGTTTTGTGGTAGGAGCCTTCCTGCGAGAGAGCTGAATTCCTATATTGCTGATCAGGCTCAAAGTCTTCACTCCCCTGACCCCAGTTACGTACTGACTATAAGGGGCTGTTTGCCGCGACCTAAGGTCCGGTAAATTCCTGGTTTTCTTACCACTATGCTTGAAGCTAATAGTGATCCTTCGGTCCCCAGTGACCGGTTGCAATGTGCAGGACTTCTTCAATCCAAACGCACCTTTTCAATAAATTCCACTGTGCCTTTCGCCTTGTCCTCGCTGGTAGCATAAGCACTCACACTTGCATAAAGTCGGGTAGTACTTCCTTCATTCACTTCCTTCAAAGTTAGTTACAGATTCTCAGTTATCACTAGGCAGGAGCACGTCTCTGAACCTTTCACTGTCCTTGAGACAGGTGACTGAAGTCTTTCTGCACTAATCTCCTTCTCCTCAGTCCAGGCTAGACCTTCCTCTCTGAAGTCCAGGCACTGACTGACTGACCACTCAATGTATTCTGTTGAGGTACAGCTCTGACTAGGCTAAGGTGAATTAGACCACCTGTACCAGCCTCCACGTTCTGAACTGATGATAGAGCAGGCTGGACTGCTTCCTCCCTCCAGCTAAACTCCAGACGTCTGCTCCGTCCGAAGACAGGAACACACTGAACAAACATACACCCTGACCACTCCCTCACAAGTAACTACACTACCCTAAGGGTGTGTCTAGTGTATGTTGAGTGAATGGGTATTTAGCATTAAACTGCTGTCTCGCCACACACTCTCCAGGGTACTGCGTGTGCCTAACACCAGGGCTACACATTCCCCCATGGTAAAAGACAGCACTCCCGGGCTGTAAAATACAAAAGAGACATTTTGTTTATGCATGAAAACATTAACAATAACATTAATTCGTCCCATCCGGGAGGTGAGGATGTCTTGAACGTTGCAAACAACAAAACATTATATATAGAAATACAAAAGTATTAAATAGCATTCAATAAATATACAGTATTCTTGTGAAGGACCCGCACCAAACCTTCAACGTAGGTCCTGGGTGGGCTGCAGGACATCCAAATGCAGACCTCACTCAGTGCCACACCATACGGGTTTTTGTATTCAGAGGTAGTTGTGCTGGTTTATGTAAAACCAAGATAAGGCACCGAAGCGCAACTATGTACAAATAAGTTCTGGGTTGGCACAGTCCTCAACCTCAAAGTCCATTGTAAAACCAAAGACATAGATATAATATCACATTATTATAATTCTAAAGTGCAAACTTTTTCTGGTTACCCAGCCGGGCATTCTACGGTTAGCAATATATATATGCATTATATACGTCAACTTATGCAAAATTTTGTAAAACATTCTTAAACTTTCTACAATATTACTTATGGTAGACCCTATAGGGATCTCACCGATTCTTCTTTACTATTTATTCATTTTCAAATACACTTTCCACCCCGGGGGCTGGAACAATGCAATGGGCCCTAGATCCCAGGACTAACAAATCATGCGCTGCGATTAGGGTCTGGGTCGCCACAGTTCTCGTGCGAACCTCTAGGGGCGCAACGGGTACATTCTCCTTGCGAGACACCGATTGCGTTTCAATCACAGTTAACGATATGGACCGTGTCATGGATTGCGATTGAGACTGGGTCGCTAGTTGCGATGTAGAGATTGCTTTAATTTGCGATGAACTTGCAGGGGGCGATGCTGGGGCACGGCCGGATACTGCTTGAGCTGGAGACGGGGACGCTGCGGTAGTGGTGACGTTACCTGCGTCGGGGACGGGGTCACGGACGATGGTGACGTTAAGGGCATACCACCCCTTCATTCCCCAGTGCCGTGTGTACGTGACAATGTCTCCATTTACTAAGTCCCTCCCGGGATGACCTTGCGGTAGGTGGGATTCTACATCACGCCTGCTGACAAAGACCCCTGGGTAGAGGCCCGGTTCACGGATGAAGCCCCAGCCCTTCCGGAGCTGGAACTCAGTCACACACCCCTGCCGCCGCGGTTCCCTCAGGGTACCTTTCTCTCTCCGGACACTCTCTTTGTCCGCGATCAGCTCTGCATGTTGTCGCTGACGATTCCGCTGAGCTTCCCGCTCTTCCTCCTGCTGGCGTTTCTGCTTCTCCTCACGACGCTGCCACTCATATTCCCACTGGGCGGTGTAGGCGACGTCATCCAGGCGCGCCATCTCGTCCCAGTCGACGTCTGGTAACGACGGACAGGACCCCTCCGGTGTCCCTGCCGGGGACCGATCATCTGCTGCGGCCTCCTGGCCGGGCGGGCGTTCCGGAACTGGCGGTACCTCCTCAACCTCCTTCGCCTCCACCGCTTCACCGGTGGGATCAGGATTGGTACTTTCGGGGGCAGCCTCCGGTTGCTCCTTCGCCTTGGGCAGCAGAATCTTCGGTAACTCGAATCGTGGGGGGTCGTTGAGGGGAGAGATCACCGTGTCCCACAGCCTCCGCTGCTCCAGGGTACGCCGGCGTCTCTCGATCTCTTCAAAGCCAGGTTGGTACTGGACCATCTTCTTCAGGCGTGCATTTTCTTCTTGAATCTCTAGCAACGCCTGCTGCAGGTGCAGGACCACGGATGACTCCTGTGCTGGTGGCAGCTTGGCTGGGGCACGGGGCCTGCCTTCCTCCGCTTCCCTGCTCGGCTGCACACGTCCTGCTTCCATGATGTTCCAGAAGATTCTCTCTTCTTCCTCCAGAGACATCCGGTCTCTTCCGTGGAGGCGGGGTTTGCGTCTCCTCCTCCTCGCAGGGAAGGTGAAGAGGAGGCGGACCTCCTTTGCTGTAGGGCAGGATCGCATGTTGTAATAGCACTTTGAGAGGGCAGGCATTTTCTTCGCGCCACTGGGGGGTACACGCCCACGAAGGTACGCCCACCTTCTTCTCCAGCGCCTGAGGGCGCGAATATGACGACAAAAATGGCGATTTTGGCGCCAAAAGTGAAAACAGTCCTTTTTCACAAAAACAATTCCTTAGGCACACAGGGCTCGCAATTCTGCGAGTTTCGCATCCTGTTCGTGACGCCAAATTGTGTCGACCCGCCACCACAATTGTGGATTACCAGGGCAATGGGGTACTCAGAGCCGAGCCCATGGAAGTCTATGGGGTTTGTCACAGGTAGCTGTGGCTCGGTCTGTGGCCCGGGCGGTCTGGCGTATGTTGGGGATATATTTACAGGGGATAGGTTTATATACAGTTCGTGACGCCACCTGTAGTCTTCTGGTAATTAGTACCAGCGCTGCTGTAGATCTCTGAGGGGATGGTGAGGCAGCTAGATGTCGGGTCCCCTACAGGTGGGACTGGTCCCTCAAAGTCTATGAAGTTAGTGAAGTCGGGTGCAGATAAATAACACAGTCTCACACGGTCAGCGTCTTTCCATACCTTTACTTGTAAGATGTTCAGGCAGGTCCCAGGGAGGCTGATCCAAGGAGAGTGTATCTTGAGACAGCAGCTGGACAAGTTAGGGGCCTCCTTTACTTTCCAATAACGATGAGTACAACCAGCCTGAAGCGTAGTTCCCTCAATAACTCCAGCTAATCCATAGCTGTACTGCCCAGTCAGTTTTGTGGTAGGAGCCTTCCTGCGAGAGAGCTGAATTCCTATATTGCTGATCAGGCTCAAAGTCTTCACTCCCCCTGACCCCAGTTACGTACTGACTATAAGGGGCTGTTTGCCGCGACCTAAGGTCCGGTAAATTCCTGGTTTTCTTACCACTATGCTTGAAGCTAATAGTGATCCTTCGGTCCCCAGTGACCGGTTGCAATGTGCAGGACTTCTTCAATCCAAACGCACCTTTTCAATAAACTTTCCACTGTGCCTTTCGCCTTGTCCTCGCTGGTAGCATAAGCACTCACACTTGCATAAAGTCGGGTAGTCACTTCCTTCATTCACTTCCTTCAAAGTTAGTTACAGATTCTCAGTTATCACTAGGCAGGAGCACGTCTCTGAACCTTTCACTGTCCTTGAGACAGGTGACTGAAGTCTTTCTGCACTAATCTCCTTCTCCTCAGTCCAGGCTAGACCTTCCTCTCTGAAGTCCAGGCACTGACTGACTGACCACTCAATGTATTCTGTTGAGGTACAGCTCTGACTAGGCTAAGGTGAATTAGACCACCTGTACCAGCCTCCACGTTCTGAACTGATGATAGAGCAGGCTGGACTGCTTCCTCCCTCCAGCTAAACTCCAGACGTCTGCTCCGTCCGAAGACAGGAACACACTGAACAAACATACACCCTGACCACTCCCTCACAAGTAACTACACTACCCTAAGGGTGTGTCTAGTGTATGTTGAGTGAATGGGTATTTAGCATTAAACTGCTGTCTCGCCACACACTCTCCAGGGTACTGCGTGTGCCTAACACCAGGGCTACACACTGAGGAGGAACGATTTTCGTCGTCACTTGCTTCAGTGTGGAGAGGAGTGCTTAATAATCTGAGCACTATGGGGAACCGATACAAACGTATGGCTGATAGGAGGAGAGTGTCTGGTCCGGACCTAAGTGTGAATGATCTGGTATGGTTGTCTACCAAGAATATAAAACTTAAGGTTCCCTCCTGGAAACTGGGTCCCAGGTTCATCGGGCCATACAGGATCAGTTCAATAATTAATCCGGTGGCTTTCCGTCTTGACCTCCCTCCTACGTTTAAAATCCACAATGTGTTCCACAAATCGTTGCTTAAGAGGTACGTGGCATCAGTTATACCGTCACCTCTATCTCCTCCTCCAGTGGTGGTCAATGGTAATTTGGAGTTTCAGGTATCGAAGATCATTGACTCACGTCTGAATCGCCGGTCCCTTCAGTACCTTGTTCATTGGAGGGGGTATGGTCCTGAGGAGAGGATGTGGGTTTCTGCGTAGGATATTAACGTAGACCGATTGGTTCGGGCCTTCCACACTACTCACCCAGATAGACCAGGCCCTGAGGGTCCAGAGGCCCCTCGTAGAAGGGGGGGTACTGTCACGGGTGTGTCGCGGTGGAGATCGTCGCGATTGCACACCCTGACTTCGCACAGCTGAGTTTCTGGTGCTGGGTGTTTTTCAGCACTGAGGGAGTTAATTCTTTCTCTCTCGATGCTGGACAGACCAGCCTCGCCCAGCTGCGATTGATGTTTTGTTAATTAGCTTCCTTCATATACCTGCTGGTCTGCTGGGGAAGTTGCCGGTGAAAGCATTCATTCAGACCAGCAGAGCGGATCGTTTCTGAGAAGACTTAAGCTAAGAGTGCCTGTTGTGGTTTTTCCTCTCCTCGCTTATTGTTTATCTTCTTAACCTTTGTGTTCCTCTGTAGTGGAAGTTTTGTATGCAAGGCAGTGTTTTCTTTACCCCCTGTCTGTCTCGTTTGTATTTGACTGTGTGTAAGCTGTTGCCTGCCCATTCCCTGTGGTGGTAATCAGGGTCCTTCTCAGGACTAGATTACAGTGGTCAGGGATCTACAGGAGACAGGGTTACGCTGGTGGCCTGGACCTCTGTACCATTAACAGTACCTCCAGGTAGAGGGACTAGTCAGGACCCCAGTTCAGGGTCAGCATAGACCCCGGTCCACCTCTATCCTGAGACAGCGTTTCATGTGCACAGTATAGACCCACAATACATTGGTTATTATGTCAGGTAAGACATTGCTGGCAGATTCTACGTATACATGTTGATATTTTCTATAATATGAAATATAGAGTGTTGTCTCATTAGATATTTGTTACTATCATAGAATATATCTGTTATACGTCGTGACAGATGGTTGCCGGTGATCAATTGTTCTTGTCTCAATTGTGTTTCCTGGTTCATTTGGAAGTTTGCTGGAGTCTTGCCTCGTCTGCTGCTTTCAGATAAGATATTTTTGCTTTTCTTTTTGTGCTTGCTTTTTTCATAGTTTACTGCACTTTTGGAGTTCAGCCGGGTCCCCTCCTGGGGCCTGTGCTCCTCTCAGTTTATCTGTAGCCACTGTTATTTGTTCATTTGCTTTTTCCTGTTTTTTCGGTGACTGCGGCTTGGTTTTGTTACACCAGAGATCTGATTTAGGTGGAAGAGATCGTGTGATCTCAGGTTTTTTGGCAATCAGAAATGTTGGTATTTTTTAGGGTTTTTTTGGATTGCAGTCAGAATTCTTTCCTGTACTTTTCTGTCTAGACAGATTGGGCCCCAGCGTTTGCTCATTCTATTTTCTGTCTGTGTCCGTGCCTTCTTCTTGTCTAACCGCCATTACATGTTTGGGGGCTTCCTATTTTCTTTGGGGATCTGCTCCGGGGCTGATAGCTTTCATCTTTCTGCCTTTAGGTGTAGTTATTTCTCAGGCTGTGACGAGGCGTCTAGGATCAACGTAGGAACGCTCCACGGCTACCTCTAGTTGTGTGGTTAGTTCAGGTTACTGCAATCCAATAGGTTCCAGCGTCTCTGGTGTATTACCGTTTTTGCTATTTCTCCTCAGCTACCTAACATAACAGTATCACCGGCCAAACTGAAAATTATATGGTACTCACAGAAGGGAAAAATAGTGTGGAAAGAAAAAAGTTGTCAGAGTTGTCAGAGATATTTTTTTTTTTTCTGTTTGTTGCATTTTTTTCCTCTTTTTCTCTGGGTGCTGAGGAGGATTTTTTTTTCTCTCAATGGAGTTTGCACAGTTGTCTGGCCGTGTGGATCAGCTTGCCACTGAGGTTCAGAGTATTGCTACCTATCTTGCTAGGTTGCCAGTTGTGGAATCTAGGATTCCCATGCCAGATTTGTTTTTGGGGGATCGGGCTAAATTTCTGAATTTCAAAAATAACTGTAAGTTGTTTTTTGCCTTAAAGCCTAAGTCCTCAGGGCACGCGGCACAGCAGGTTCAAATTGTCATCTCTCTCCTGCGCGGCGACCCTCAGGATTGGGCTTTTTCCCTGACACCTGGGGATCCTGTTTTGAATGATATTGATGTATTTTTTCAGGCTCTGGGGTTATTGTACGTGTTATTGTACGATGAACCTAATGTCACTGATCAAGCTGAAAAGACCTTGTTGGCATTAAATCAGGGTCTTGAAGACGCTGAGTTGTACTGTCAGAAATTCCGAAAGTGGGCAGTCCTGACCAAATGGAATGATTATGCTTTGGCGGCCCTTTTTCAGAAGGGGCTGTCAGAGAATGTAAAGGATGTTATGGTGGGATTCCCTGTACCCTCTGGTCTCAATGATTCTATGTCATTGGCTATTCAAATTGACAGATGTTTGCATGAGCACAGAGGTATGCGTGAGATGGTGTTGCCTTGTGAGCCAGCTCCTGAGCCCATGCAGTGTGATAGAGTGACATCTGGGGCACAGCGTCATGAGTTTCAAAAGCGCAATGGGTTATGTTTCTACTGTGGTGACGCCTCTCATGCTAAGCGGGGAAGATGTTTTGCGCGCTCAGTTGTCTTGGGTAGTGTTCAGACTAAATTTCTGTTGACTGTTACCCTCATTTGCTCCATGTCCACATTTTCGGCTCAGGCTTTTGTTGATTCAGGAGCAGCTATTAACCTGATGGATTTTGACTTTGCCAAACGTTGTGGGTTTCCCATGATACCCCTGCGGAAGTCTATTCCTTTACTGGGCATTGATTCTACCCCTTTGGCGGAGAATAAACCCCAATTTTCTACTCAGGTGATAATGAGGGTTTAACCAGATCATCAGGAGAGTTGCAAATTTCTGGTGTTGCATAATCTGCATGACATTATTGTACTGGGTTTCCCTTGGTTACAGACTCATAATCCTCTTTTGGATTGGAAATCTGTGTCTGTGACCAGTTGGGGTTGCCAATGTGTTAATACTGACACTCCTGTTTTTTCTGCCTCTCCCCAGTCTCAGGATATCCCTGACTTTTTGACTGATTTTTTCTGATGTGTTTAGTGAAAGTAAGTCTGCGTCCTTACCTCTTCACAGAAGCTACGATTGCGCTATTGAGTTAGTGCCTGGTGGTAAATTTCCTAAGGGTCGTCTTTTTAACTTATCTGTACCTGAACACGATGCTATGCAATCTTATATCAAGGAGTCATTGGAGAAGAGTCATATCAGACCATCCTCTTCACCCTTGGGCGCCGTTTTTTTTCTTTGTGGCCAAAAAGGATGGTTCATTGAGGCCGTGAATTGATTATCGCCTCTTGAATAAGATCACTGTGAAATATCAATATCCGTTACCCTTGATTTCTGACCTGTTTTCCAGAGTGAAAAGTGCTAGTTGGTTTACCAAGCTTGACCTCAGGGGGGCGTATAACCTTATTCGCATTAAGCACGGGGATGAATGGAAGACAGCGTTTAATACCCCAGAGGGGCATTTTGATTACCAAGTGATGCCTTTTGGGCTCACTAATGCTCCTTCCGTCTTCCAATCCTTCATGAATGATATTTTCAGGGATTTTGTGGATAAATTTCTGATTGTTTATTTGGATGATATCTTGATTTTTTCCAACGACTGGGACTCTCATGTGAAACATGTTCGGACTGTGTTCCAGATTTTGAGAGAGAATGCACTGTATGTGAAGGGATCAAAATGTCTTTTTGGCGTACAGAAGGTCTCATTTCTGGGATTCATTTTGTCTCCGTCTGTTATTGAAATGGACCCGGTCAAGGTTCAGGCCATCTGTGATTGGGTTCAACCTACTTCATTAAAGGCTCTTCAGAGATTTTTGGGTTTTGCCAATTTTTACCGTAAATTTATTGGTAATTTCTCTGGTATTGTTAAACCATTGACTGATTTGACCAAAAAGGGTTCTGATGTGGTGAATTGGCCTCCTGAGGCAGTTTCTGCGTTTCAGGAACTTAAGCAGAGATTCACTTCTGCTCCTGTTCTACGGCAACCTGATGTTTCTCTACCGTTTCAGGTGGAGGTTGATGCTGCTGAAATTGGGTCAGGTGCCGTTTTGTCCCAAATGGATCCAGAGACCTCTAAGAGCAACCCTTGTGCCTTTTTCTCTCGAAAGTTTTCTCCAACTGAATGTAATTATGACGTGGGTAATCGGGAGTTATTGGCCATGAAGTGGGCCTTTGAAGAGTGGAGACATTGGCTGGAAGGAGCCAAACATCAGGTGGTGGTCCTCACGGACCATAAGAACCTTGTTTATCTCGAATCAGCCAAGCGGCTTAATCCTAGACAGGCCAGGTGGGCCTTGTTTTTCACACGTTTTAATTTTGTGGTTTCTTTTCTTCCTGGCACTAAGAATGTTAAGGCGGATGCCCTCTCAAGGAGTTTTTTTGCGGATTCTCCTGAGTTATCTGATCCTGCTGTTATTTTGAAAGAGGGTGTAGTACTTTCCACCATCTCGCCCAATTTGAGACTGGCTCTGGAGGGGTGTCAGGAGGATAAACCTGAGCGCTGCCCTGTTGGGAAATTGTTTGTCCCAGACCAGTGGAAGAAGAGTGTGATGTCTGAGATTCATTGTTCCGCGTTGGCTGGTCATCCCGGGATTTTTGGTACCAGAGACTTGGTGAGTCGGTCCTTTTGGTGGCCTACTTTGTCTCGTGACGCCAGGGACTTTGTGCAGTCCTGTGGGACTTGCTCTCGTTCCAAGCCTTGCTCTCGCTCTAGTGGTTTGTTGATGCCATTACCTGTGCCCAAGAGGCCATGGACCCATATCTCTATGGATTTTATTTCCGACCTCCCTGTCTCTCAGAGAATGACCGTTATCTGGGTACTCTGTGATAGGTTTTCCAAGATGATACATCTTGTGCCATTACCTAAGTTGCCTTCCTCCTCCGAGTTTGTGCCTTTGTTCCTTCAGCACGTGGTTCGATTGCACGGCATTCCGAGAAACATTGTGTCTGACAGAGGAGTCCAGTTTGTTTCCAGATTTTGGAGGACATTTTGTTCTAAACTTGGTGTTCAATTATCTTTCTCCTCTGCATTTCATCCTCAGACCAATGGACAAACTGAGAGAACAAACCAGACCTTGGAGACTTATTTGAGATGTTTTGTGTCTGCTGATCAAGATGACTGGGTCTCTTTTTTGCCTTTGGCTGAGTTTGCTCTTAATAATAGGGCTAGCTCTGCCACCTTGATGTCTCCAGTTTTCTGCAATTCTGGGTTTCACCCTCGATTTTCTTCGGGACAGGCGGAGGCTTCTGTCTGTCCGGGTGTTGACTCTGTTGTGGAGCGAATGCAGCAGATTTGGGACCAGGTAGTGGAGAGGTTGTCTCTCTCTCAAGAGAAGGCTCAGCGGTTTGCCAACCGACATAGGACTGATGGTCCTCGGTTTAAAGTGGGGGACTTGGTTTGGTTGTCCTCAAGAAATATCCCTATGAGGGTTGCATCTCCAAAGTTTAAGCCTAGGTTCATTGAACCTTATAAGATCATGGAGATTCTTAATCCTGTTTCCTTCCGTTTGCTTCTTCCAGGGACATTTAAAATCCATAACGTGTTCCACAAGTCCTTATTGAAGGGTTTGTCAAGCCAGTGGTTCCTATGGCTGCGCCTCTTGACCCTGTTTTGGTTGAGGGCAATCTGGAGTATGTGGTTGAGAAAATATTGGATTCTCGTTTTTCTAGACGGAAACTCCAGTATTTGGTTAAGTGGAGAGGTTATGGTCAGGAGGACAATTCTTGGGTGTTTGCTTCGGACATCCATGCTAGGAGACTGATCCGTGCCTATCACCGAGCTCATCCAGATCGGCCTGATTGCACAAGTGAGGGTTCTGTGACCCCTCCTCAAGGGGGGGGGGTACTGTTGTGAATGTGCTAGAGATGGTTTCTGAGCAGAGGCTTCCTCTGGTGGTTAGAAAGTACTGAACCTTCCAGCGAGGAATGGCAATCTGGGATCACTGACTGGACTGATATAAGGGAGGTTCCCTCCCATGATGGTTGCCGGTGATCAATTGTTCTTGTCTCAATTGTGGTTCCTGGTTCATTTGGAAGTTTGCTGGAGTCTTGCCTTGTCTGCTGTTTTCAGATAAGATATTTTTGCTTTTCTTTTTGTGCTTGCTTTTTTCATAGTTTTCTGCACTTTTGGAGTTCAGCCGGGTCCCCTCCTGGGGCCTGTGCTCCTCTCAGTTTATCTGTAGCCACTGTTATTTGTTCATTTGCTTTTTCCTTTTTTTTTCAGTGACTGCGGCTTGGTTTTGTTACACCAGAGATCTGATTGAGGTGGAAGAGATC